>ML777775.1:553341-568669 GCA_009831015.1 Picea engelmannii
AGTGATTACCAACCTGCTTGGAATATACACAGTGATCAAACCTACTTCTCACAAATCCCAATCCAAGGATGTATGTGTCAAAATTTTGGTACCACATCCTAGGTGATTTCTTCAGACCATATAGTGACTTCTTTAGCTTACATACCATCTCTTTCTTTCCCTTCACTACAAAGCTTTATGGCTGCTTCATGTAGATTTATTCTTCTAGATCCCCATGTAGGAATGTTGTCTTCACATCCATCTATTCCACTTCAAGATCAAAAGAAGCTACAATAGATAAAATAAATCTAATAGAAGTTAACTTAGCAACAGGAGAAAAAATCTCACCAAAGTCAATTCCCTCTATCTGGGAATAACCTTTTGCTACTAACCGAGCTTTGTATTTCTCCACTTTTCCTTCTACATTAAACTTCTTCTTAAACAACCATTTGCAACCAACAAATTTTCTTCCAGCTGGAAACTCAACTATATCCCATGCGTCATTCTTATCCAAGGCATCCATTTCTTCAACCATGGCCTTTTTCCATAGTTTAATATCCTCTGAATTCACTGCTTCCCTGACAGTTCTGGGATCATCATCAATAATAGATAAAACAAAATTAGAACGAAAATCAGGTGGACTATACCTTTCTAGTTTCCTTCTTTCCCTCAATGATCTCTTGAATACTGGGGTATGAGGTTCTTCTTCTTCTTCTGCTTCATCTTCTTCAGATGATTCAGATTTTGCATCATCCAACACAAGCTCTATTTTCTCATATTCTTCTGGCCTTGGTAGGAATTCCTATTTGGAAACATATTTTACCTTTCTGAAAACAACATCTCGACTGTAAACAGTCTTCTTGGTATCTGGGTTCCAAAGCTTATAACCTTTCACACCATCTTTATAACCAATAAAGATACACTTTTCAGCCTTTTTATCCAGCTTACTCCTATCTTCCTTTGGAACATGTACATAAGCATCACAACCAAACACTCTAAGATGTTGAAGAGAGGGTTTCTTTTCAGTCCATACCTCGTGTGGAGTTTTATCATTCAATGCTGATGAAGGTGATTGTTTGACCAGGTAACATGTTGTACCCATTGCCTCTGCCCATAATTCTTGTCCTAACTCGACATCGCTGAGCATGCTCCTTTCTTTTTCCATCAGTGTCATGTTCATCCTTTCTGCAACTCCATTCTGTTGAGGAGTGTATGGATTAGTCTTCTACCTTGCTATACCACACTTCTTACAGAATTATTCGAATTCATTTCCACAGAATTATCCACCATTATCTATTCTCAATACCTTTATTTTCTTTTCTATCTGATCTTCTACCAGGGCCTTAAACTCTTTAAATTTATCAAATACCTCAGATTTCTTTCTAAGAAAATAAATCCACGTGTTCCTTGAGAAATCATCTATGAATGAAACATAATACACATATTTACCTAGGGATGGAACAGGAACAGGTCCAAACACATCACTGTGTATCAACTCTAAGATCCCCTTTTCTCTTTTAGCACCAGATGGGAATCTTGATTTTTTTTACCATATATGCAATGTTCATAGAAATCAAAATCTAGAGTGCAATTAGACATACCTTCAACCATACCTTTACTGTGTAGTGTTCGAAGGCCCTTTTCTCCAATATGCCCCAGTCTTTGATGCCACAACATGGTCTTCTTTTCAGGGACAGTATTGGTATTTTCTCCTTCATTTCTCTGCTCAGGGACAACCGAACTGTTACAACCATTAGTATAAGTGATCTAGATTTATGCAGGAACACAATGAAATACAGAAATACACATAAATGTAGAGATGTAGCTGATGTAGTGGGAAAACCCCCTACGGACTACCCTAGGGTTCTAAAGTGCAGGCAGAGCTAACCATCTAAAGTCTCCTACTTTTAACAACTATCCCAACATTACCCGACAATCATACATAAAAAAAAAATTATAAGGATCTGGTAAGCTTACCTTAAACTCTGTGTCCGGTGTCGATCCCTTGGTGCTCAATTGTTTCTCGACTGCAAATCTCCTCCCAAGGCCAACCTGCATTCACCAAAAGACAAACAAGAAAATACAAGCATGCATTATATATATGGATTAATGGGTTAGATATTATAACAAAAACATAAATAAATCATGAAGATTGAAGACATCATTTGGCGGGACAGAAAAAATATTTCTTTATATTAATCTCACGAAGTCGCTTACAATATGAGACTGGCAACTGCTCCTCGAAATCCGTCCTGGGATCCTCTTCACCATGCACCAACTTCTTCCATGTATTATTATCCTCTTTAGTTCTCTCTAGGGAAATGGCAAGGATTTGCAATGGAGAAAAAAGGGTTGAAAAAGGGAATTTTGGCTCAAACTTACAATGTGGTTGCAAAATATTGGGGAAAAGGGGGGATATTGAAATGGGCAGAGTTTCTTTTCTCTTGTGCCTATTTTTTGAATGGAACCACAACACCTTATTTTATAGGCCAAAAGGATAGCTATTTAGTTGGGTGACCAACTATGAGTGGTCAAAAGGTTAGGTAACAACCCAAAAACCCGTATCTCTTTGCAAATTTTTATTTTTCGCGCTTTTTGTGAGTGTACGTGGGTTGTAATGGTTCATAAAGTATGTGTATGCGGGAAGTAGTGGTGCAAGGCACGTAGATCTTCAAAAAAATGTTTTTTTATAAGAGTTATTCAATGATGGCTTGGCAAAAATAACAAGTAAGATGGCTTAATGCCAGGTATGCATGTTTGGTACAATTTAGGGTTATATTAGATGCTCCCCAATGTGTGAGGTCAGAAGAGAGTTTGATGGCCAAAATACATTACAAATCTTCACCAACGTACGAAGCGAGTGAGCCCAGAGACCAGATTTCAGGAGGTTCCATCTGCAAAATAACAATTTGTCTCACCAAGGCGAGCACACCCATGCTCGGGATAAAATAAAACCAAGGATTCCAATCAAATACACTGCAGATCCATGTCATATAGCTATATAAATTATATCCGCGAGAAATACACAATGGATCTACATCTCAAAATCAAAAGATAAACATGTATAGTATCCATCTTTAAGAAACTAATGACGCATGATGGTTGGGGATGAGGCCTTCAGAGCTCGAGAAACAACTTCAAGATCTTCAAAACTCGGGTAGGAGTGTAATATCAGTGCACGACTTCACTACCCAGAGGCTTTCGATGGCTCGTCGGGAACAAACAAGAGGATCTCGGTGATCAGGCATAGAACTTCATTGATTTTGAACAAGGAATTGATTGGTCTTTCTGGGTGTCCGGGCACGAGGACAAGAGACAAACTGTAGAAGGGCCAACTCATGTTTAGTCAAAATTCCCTTGGACAAAAGAACGAGAAAAGATGAGACTTAGGAAGCATGGCATTGACATAAGTTCACGATGCAGGAGGCAACGCAAACTCTCCATATGTTTGGAAGGATAACCAAACGGGGGGGGACACAACTCTATGTAGCGAGAACAACTTCCTAAGGTCATATTTAAATCCTAGAGCTTGACGAACAAACGTAAGGATATGCTTTGTCCAAGGGTGACTCATTGTGCTGCCAACAAAAAGAAAATACTTTTCCCTTCCTCTTTTTGGGGTATATTTGATTTTTTTGTCTTTTTCAATAATTTTGGAAAACTTGAAAAAGAATAAAAGAATGCTATGTTACAAAGGAGAAACGAGTGTCGCATATATACTAGTTCCAAGCACAAGGAACACACTGATGCTCAGAGAAAGGAGACATATGCAAGAAAAGGACACTCGATAAAAATCCTCCATGGGTCAAGGTGTCAAGACACAGAGGTGAAGTGCTATAAGGCTTGTGTATAAGGCATGCTTCAGATGGTTCAGTTGAGAGAAACATGGAGCCGACATTAGGCCAAATGCAGGAATGCAAATGCGATTAATAAGACACAATGATAATGTCTTTCGATGTAATTTTAACCCTTTTCGGGCCCGAGGGACTAAATTTATGAAAAATGAACCCCCACGGAGTCCATAGTTAAGCTCTTTTCAGAGTCCCTAAAATTTAAAAGATGTCTTAGTGACCTTGTTTCTTCACACTCGTTAAAATGGGGATCTACTTGGTGACCATATTGGGGATATAAAGTCTATTCATAGATAACCGTCTAATGTCTCCTACTTTTAACAACTATCCCTACATTACCCCACAATCATACATAAAAAAAAAAGTATAAGGATCCGGTAAGCTTACCTTAAACTTAGCGTCCAGTGTTGATCCCTTTGCGCTCATTTGTTTCTCGATTACAGATCTCCTCCCAAGGCCAACTTGCATTCACCAAAAGAAAAACAAGAAACTACAAGAATGCATTCTATATATGGATTAGTGGGTTATATATCATAACCAAAACATAAATAAATAATGAAGATTGAAGACATCATTTGGCGGGACCGAAAAAGTATTTCTTTATATTAATCTCATGAAGTCACTTACTATATGAGACTGACAATTGATCCTCGAACTCGGTCCTAGGATCCTCTTCACCATGCACCAACGACTTCCACATATTCTTCTCCTCTTTATTTCTCCCTAGGAAAATGGAAAGGATTTGCAATGGAGAAAAAAGGGCTAAAAAAGGGAATTCTAGCTCAAACTCACAATGTGGTTGCAAAATATTGGGGCAAAGGGGGGATATTGAAATGGGTAGAGTTTCTTTACTCTTGTGCCTCTTTTTTGAATGGGACCCCAACACCTTCTTTTATAGGCCAAAAGGGTAGCTATTTGGTTGGGTGACCAGCTATGGGCGGTCAAAAGGTTAGGTAATGATGCAGGAGCATCACTGACTCATCAAGTGAGCCAACATGGAAGCGGGAGATAGCTGGACAAGCCGACACAAATTTTGAAAACACTTTGGGATTGTTGTGCAAATCTTAAATGAGCCATTAAGATTTGGCGCACTTGTATAGTGTAAATGGACCTTGAGCGGATAGCTCTCGTCCTTAAGTAGATAAGAGGCATTTAATATAGTTAATGCAGGTAGATAGAATTTTAATTCTAGATTTGACAGCTTAGGAGATGGAGGGAAAACAAATATAGACACCCTCATTGTGCATTGTAACATTATTCAGAAGAAAGCAGAGAGCTGTGCAAATAATACCCATGTATTGATATTTGAATTAATAGGAGAAGATTGGTTCAAATTCATGGTTTTGTGTCCGATTCTCTGTGTACTGATGATTATGCTCATGAATGTTCACTTTCTGTCATACATTTGATTTTATATGTTGCGTATGTGAATTCATGTATGAATTGAAGTCTGAGAGGGAGATGGAATGAGTTTCAATTGTTTCTCTATTTGAGCCAGAGAATTCCTGCAAGGAGTGCAGTTGAATTGTCCGCAAGGAGTGCGTTGACAGAGAGCTTAATTAGAGATAGCTTTTGTTCTCATTCACCCCAAAAGTGTAGTTGGACATAGGATCCATGCAAGGAGTGCACAGGCCAAGGGAATCTCAGGGTTGCGAAGCTGAGTAAAGAGTTAGGAGACTGCTGCTGCAGGTGTGCACAGAGTTTCAACACTTAGACGGAATTGAAGGGTTTCCGCAAGAAGTGTGCGCAAGGGAGTTTCCTAAGAATTGAAGTCGTGGAAGCTTAGAAAGATAGGTCTTCGAATTCATCGAAGGATTACACAAAGAAGTTGTGATTGAAGTATTCAAGCAGGCGCTGCAAGTTTGTGCGCAGGTGAACAAGTCTTCGTGGAGAAAGGAACAAACGGTTGGAATTTCCCTAGGAAAATGCGCGAATCACTCTAAGCCATTGGATCTTGTAAAGCTGCAGGGAAGATACGATGACGTACTCCCAAAAGGTTCCAAGCTCAGGAGGGGCAGAGCCGTTGATCAGGACCACGAGGGTCGTTGGATTCACACGCATATCATGGATCGGGGTTTCGTGAATCGAATCTCCAAAATATTGCAGTAGAAATTACGATGTTGCGAAGCATGATATCCCGATAGATCAGAACCGTCCATAATTTGGGATGTGTTTTAGAAGATTCAAAGAATTTTGGGTTCAGAGTATCGGGAGTTTCTAGGATAGAGCATTCTTGTAGCTTGGAGTCGCGACCCGCGATATTCCGACAGTGACGTAAACAGTGTGGGACCGCAGGAGTCGGTGGAAGACAGGTGTCACACCGTATCAGAGTTCGGGGAAAGGAAAGGCCTGAATATTTTGGCATTAGGATTCATGATCCCGCGAAACCCGAAATCCCGATAGAAGTGATGGGAAGTAGGAAAGTCAAATCGCACGTGTGCGTCAGAGGTTCGACGTATCGGCCATCGGGTCTCAGGGATTCGAGAGTGTAGCGTTCGAATTTTGACATCACGAAGTCACAAAGTTAAATTCCCCGATAAGTAAAGAGAGGGGAATCACGCGGAGATTTCTATGGGTGAATATTTCCCGATAGGGAATTAGGGGAACGTTTTCAGTTCTTCGGGCCAAGGGAAGAGAAGATCCTGTGAGCGGACGTGCACTGAGGAGTGCGTGCTGCATCAAAGTGGTATCAGAGCACATAAGGGTTCTTTTCTTTCTGTAGCAGAGAAGAGGAGAATTCATCATGCCGCCCAGGAGAAGGGACGTCCAGTCACCCGATCCAGAGGATAGGGAAATGAAGTGACGAAGAGGCAGAAAAATGGTAGATCCAGCCATGGAGAGGCAAATGCATGATCTCCGAGGAAGACTTGAAGACATGGAGACAACGCAAAGATGCACAGCTAGTGCAGGGGATCTTAGTGATTCCGAGGATGAAGATGAGGCTGAACAAGAAGAGGAAGTTGCAGTCAAGGATGCAGCCAATGAACGTCTAATCAAAGCTATCGCACGGATGGGTGCAAAGGCAAAGATGGACATTCCAGTTTATGAGGGGAATCTGGATGCAGGAGAGCTTCTAGATTGGATTAGGGCTCTTGACACCTACTTCGACTACAAATATGTCGAAGAAGATAAGAAAGTCAAGCATGCTATTACACGCTTGAAGGGACATGCAACATTGTGGTGGGATGAGCTACAAGCTGACAGATGCTGCAAGGGTAAACAAAAAATTAAAAGTTGGAATCGAATGATTGCAAAGATGAAGGCAAAGTTCATTCCAAGAGATTCTCAAATCACTCTGTTCAAGAGGATGCAAAACTTGAGATAGAAGCTAATGACAGTCAAAGAATACATGGAGGAATTCTATCGACTGAACATCAGGGCAGGTCATTGGGAGAGTGACGATGAGAAGGTTGCTAGATATCTGAATGGCCTGAGATACAATATCCAGGACTAGATGAGCATGGTAACCATCTGAACTGTGGAGGATTCCTATCAGATGGCTTTGAAAGCCGAAGAAAAGCTGAGCTGTAAAAAAGGACAAAGGGGCCGAGGCAGAAGTCAGCCTAGAGGCAAGTTAGTTGCTCAGGAAAGAAACCAGAAGCCCAAGGACGACTGGAAAAAGCCTCAGACTCGTATCGAGAGAGGTGGAAGTTCACAGCGAGTGCAACATGCTGAGCAAGGAGAACAACATACTGAGCAGAGAGGAGGGTATGCTGATAACAATATGTTTCCTCGTACTAGAGGTAGAGGAAGGGGAAGAGGTGGAGTAATCACATGCTTCACATGTGGAAAGAATGGGCATAAGTCTTATGAGTGTCCAGAAAAAAGGAAGGACATTGGAGAAGCTCACATCACCGAAGCACAGAGACGGGATGTTGAGGCCGAAGACGCAGAAGGCGGAAGGTCATTGATGATGCGTAAATTTCTCTTAACACCTGAGAAAGAGGTGGAAAGTTCAGTCCAAAGGACCAGACTTTTCAGAACAGCTTGCAAGACCAAGGATAGGGTATGCAAGGTTATCGTGGATAGCGGTAGCACAGATAATCTCGTTTCAACCGAGATGGTAGAGAAGATGGAGTTGGAGACAACCGATCACCCGAGTCCATACAAAGTTTCATGGCTACAGAAGGGACATCAGGTAAGTGTCACTAAATTTTTTTTAGTTGAGTTCAAAATAGGAGGGTATAATGATAAGGTACTCTGTGATGTCATTCCTATGGATGTTTGTCATCTATTGCTGGGTAGACCATGGAAATATGACAGGAACGTAATTCATGATGGGAAGATGAATACGTATACTCTAGAGAAGAATGGGAGGACACACATGTTGCTTCTGATAAAAGATAAGGAGGAAAAACCAGAAGGAAGAAATATTGTACTTCTCATGAGTGGAAAGGAACTTCTTACGGAGGTGAAGAAGAAAGAAGATCCATAATTCTTTGTGGTCAGGAAACTGAGGATTGTTCTGACTAGCACAAGAGTGGATGATCTACCAGAGGGAGTTCAGGAATTGCTGGAAGAGTTCGCTGACATCGTGGTGGACGAATTACCTCGTTCGTTGCCACTGATGAGGAGTGTGAGTCATCATATAGACCTCATACCAGGAGCTAGTTTTCCGAATAAAGCCGCGTATAGGTTGACGCCGCAAGAAAATGAAGAGGTTAAGAAGCAGGTCCAAGAGTTATTGGACAAAGGACTGGTCAGAGAAAGTTTGAGCCCGTGTGCCGTTCCAATGGTACTCAGTCCAAAGAAGGATGGAGGTTGGAGAATGTGTACCGACTCAAGGGCGATCAACAAGATAACCATCAGGTACAGGTTTCCATTGCCGCGGATGGATGATTTAATGGATTGCTTGAGCGGAGCAAATTTTTTTTCAAAGGTTGATCTGAAAAGCGGATATCACCAGATTTGCATGAGGGAAGGCGATGAGTGGAAGACAGCCTTCAAAACCAATGAAGGTTTGTATGAATGGCTTGTTATGCCATTTGGCTTGACGAATGCACCGAATACTTTTATGAGGTTGATGAATGAAGTCCTGAGGGAGTTCATCGGGAAATTTTTCATCGTATATCTGGATGACATACTGATTTTCAGTAAGACAGAGGATGAACATTTGAAACATTTGGCCATTGTGATGAAGAAGCTACAGTAGGAGAAGTTGTTGATAAACATGAAGAAATCCTCATTTATGAAGACAAAGCTCATTTACTTGGGTTTTGTTATTTCAGCGAATGAGTTGAGAATGGATCCAGATAAGGTAGAAGTGATCAAGAATTGGCCATCACCGAGGAATGTATTTGAGGTGAGAAGTTTCCATGGACTGGCTAGTTTCTACCGAAAGTTCATTAGAAGTTTCAGTGGGATTAGCACAACGATGATGGATACAGTGAAGAAAAGACATAAATATTTTCATTGGACTGAAGAGGGTGAAAAGATCTTCAATCTGTTGAAGAGGAAGATCACGGAACAACCAATTCTGGTGTTGCCGGATTTCCAGAAGACGTTTCAAGTAAAATGTGATGCAAGCGGGTTTTCCATAGGAGCGGTCTTGAGTCAGGAGGACAGACCAATTGGATATTTCAGAGAGAAGCTGAACGAGATGAAATTGAAGTACTCCACGTATGATAAGGAATTATATGCCATCATATAGGAATTGAAAAAATGGAGGCACTATTTGATTCCAAAGGAATTTGTGTTATATAGTGATAACCATGCATTACAATTTGTGACTCAATAGGAGAAGTTGAATCAGAGACATGTAAAATGGGTAGAGTATATGAAAAATTTCACATTTGTGATTAAACACATTTCGGGTACTGCTAACAAAGTGGCTGATGCTTTGAGTAGGAAATGTTTGCTGATGCAGGAGTTCAAAGTCAGGATGTTAGGCTTTGAGGATCTCAGGGACATGTATGCAGATGATCAAGATTTCAAGGAAGCATATGAAGCAGTTGAGAATCTAGTTCTCAGAGATAGAAGCCCTTGGATAGACTATATGATACAAGAAGGGTTATTGTTCAAAGGCAATCAATTGTGTATTCCAAATTGCTCCATGAGGGAGAATCTGCTGAAGGAGAAGCACAGTGGTGGATTAGCAGGACATTTTGGCCATGATAAGACATTCGCGAAGCAGAGCGACTCATACTTTTGGCCAGGAATGCAAGCAGATGTCAAGAGATTTGTAGACAAATGTAGAGTTTGCCAGCATTCGAAGGGAAGGAAGCATAATGCAGGGTTTTATCAGCCATTTCCCATACTAGAGAGGCCATGGGATGCGATAAGCATGGATTTCGTATTGGGACTGCCAAGGACACAAAGAGGATTTGATTCGGTCTTTGTGGTAGTGGATAGGTTTTCTAATATGGCACACTTCATCCCATTCCAAAAAACCAGTGATGCGACTCATATCGCAAATCTGTTTTTCAAAGAGGTCGTTCGACTTCATGGCTTACCCAGAAGTATAATTTCGGATAGGGATACAAAGTTCATGGGACATTTCTGGAGGACACTGTGGAAGAAGATGGGAACTAAATTGATTTTTATTTCTACTTATCATCCTCAGACGGATGGGCAAACAGAAGCGGTGAACAGAAGTCTGGGAGTCTTACTAAGAAGCTTGGTGACAGAGCACCACAACCAGTGGGATAATATATTACCGCAAGCGGAGTTCGCATATAATGACTCAGTGAACAGGAGCACAAGCCAGAGTCCATTTCGGGTTGTCTATGGCATGCATCCAAGAGGAGTTTCTGAACTGAGGGATTCAGAACAGACTTCAACTAGGAGCGCAAGTGTCGAAGAGTTCGCAGAGGCGATGAAGGAACTTCATGGCCAGGTGAAGCAGCGATTGTAGAATTCAAATCGCGAGTATAAGCGCAGAGCCGATCAACGGAAGAGACAACTTCAGTTCGAAGTTGGTGAATTAGTTCTGGCACACTTCAGGAAAGAAAGGTTCCCGAGGGGAACATACAATAAGTTAAAGATGAAGAAAATCAGACCCTGCAAGGTCTTGAGAAAATTTGGGGAAAATGATTATGAGATCGAGTTGCCGGATGGGATCGGAATATCTCTAATTTTCAATGTCACGGATTTATATCCATATAAAGATGAGGAAGCAGGAACAGAAGGTGAATAGCCAGTGATCCAGTGGATGGAACAAATTCCAGTTGTAGAGAAGCCGCAGATGGAATGCATACTGGACAAGAGAGTGGGTAAGAAGACCGGGAGGAAAGAATACTATGAGTATCTAGTTAAATGGAAGGGCCATCCAGTTGAAGATGCCAGCTAGGAGACTGAAGACGAAATACAAAAGCATGGACAGACTATGTAGGAGCTCATGGAAAAGAGCCCATGAAGTTTTTCAAGCGAGGGAGTATGATGCAGGAGCATCGCTGACTCATCAAGCGAGCCAGCACGGAAGCAGGAGACAGCTGGACAAGCCAACAAAAATTTTGAAAACACTTTGGGATTGTTGCTCAAATCTTAAATGAGCCATTAAGATTTGGTGCACTTGTATAGTGTAAATGGACCTTGAGCGGATAGCTCTCGTCCTTAAGTAGATAGGAGGCATTTAATATAGTTAATGCAAGTAGATAGGATTTTAATTCTAGATTTGACAGTTTAGGAGCTGGAGGGAAAACGGATATAGACACCCTCATTGTGCATTGTAACATTATTCAGAAGCAAGCAGAGAGTTGTGCAGAGAATACCCATGTACTAATATTTGAATTAATAGGAGAATATTGGTTCAAATTCATGGTTTTGTGTCTGATTCTCTGTGTACTGATGATTATTCTCATGAATGTTCGCTTCCTGTCATACATTTGCTTTTATATGCTGTGTATATGAATTCATGTATGAATTGAAGTCTGAGAGGGAGATGGAATGAGTTTCAATTGTTTCTCTATTTGAGCCAGAGAATTCCTGCAAGGAGTGCAGTTGAATTGTCCACAAGGAGTGCGTTCATAGAGGGCTTAATTAGAGATAGATTTTGTTCTCATTCACCCCAGAAGTGTAGTTGGACACAGGAGCCGTGCAAGGAGTGCGCAGGCTATGGGAATCTCAGGGTTGCGAACTTGAGTAAAGAGTTGGGAGACTGCTGCTATAGGTGTGCACAGAGTCGAAGAGTTTCAACACTTAGACAGAATTGAAGGGTTGCTGCAAGAAGTGCGTGCAAGGGAGTTTCCTGAAGGATTTGAAGTCGTGGAAGCTCAAAAAGATAGGTCTTCGAATTCATCGAAGGATTACACAGAGAAGTTGTGATTGAAGTATTCAAGCAGGTGCTGCAAGTTTGCGCACAGTTGAACAAGTATTCGTGGAGAAAGGAACAAACAGTCGGAATTTCCCTAGGAAAATTCGTGAATCACCGTAAGCCGTTGGATCTTGGAAAGGTGCAGGGAAGATACGATGACGTACTCCCAAAAGGTTCTAAGCTCAGGAGGGGCGGAGACGTTGATCAGGACCACGAGGGTCATTGGATTCACACGCATATCATGGATCGGGGTTTCATGAATCAAATCTCCAAAATATTGCAGCAAAAATTGCGATGTCGTGAGGTACGATATCCCGACAGATCAGAACCGTCCATCATTTGGGATGCGTGTCAGAGGATTCAAAGAATTCGGGGTTCGGAGTATCAGGAGTTTCGAGGAAAGAGCATTCTTATAGCTTGGAGTCGCAACCCGCGATATCCTGATGGTGACGTAAACAGTGTGGGACCACAGGAGTCGGTGGAAGATAGGTGTCACACTGTATTGGAGTTCGGGGAAAGGAAAGGCCCGAATATTTTGGCATTAGGATTCGTAATCCCACGAAACCCGAAATCCTGATAGAAGTGATGGGAGTAGGAAAGTCAACTCGCACATGTGCATCAAAGGTTCGACGTATCAGCCATCGAGTCTCAGGGATTTGAGAGTGCAACATTCGACTTTTGACATCGCGAAGTCACGAAGTCCGATTCCCCGATAAGTAAAGAGAAGGGAATCGCGCGGAGATTTCTGTGGGTGAAGATTTCCCGATAGGGAATTAGGGGAACATTTTCAGTGCTTCGGGCCAAGGGAAGAGAAGATCCCGTGAGCGGACGTGCACTGAGGAGCACGTGCTGCATCAAGTAACAACCCAAAAACCCGTATCCCTTTGCAATTTTTTATTTTTCGCACTTTTTGTCACTACTAAATATTGAAAAATTTGCGATGATCACTTGTGACGAAATAATTCTTTCGTCGCAACATGCAAGAGAAAAATTTCATTTTTTCTAAATCTACCCTGTATTTGTCGCAATATCAAGGCCTGCAGTTTGACTAAATTATTATGGTCAATGTTTGTCTCAAGAGAAACAACTTTAGATTGTCCGTTGCTCTTGCGACGAACTTTGACCATAATAATTTAGTTAAAATTTACCATTGAAAATGACCTAAAATAAATAGGTGGAAAAACAAATATTGTTAGGTCACTATTGTTGCAATTGCTTTGATAGTGACCTAAAATTGGCCTATAAATATTTGACGATTTAAATATGTTGCGACAATCTTGCTATAACAACGACGGTTCCAAAAGGGTATTTTTGTGTGGAAAAATGTTGCAGAATGTTCTTAGAGGTGGGGAAAAAAGTAAAGAGGGTGAAAAGGGTGATAGTAGATGTTATTGCCCTTGTAAAAAATGTTGCCTCAGACGTCCCGTAAGAATTTTAATAGCAACAACTACAAAACATTGTAGGAAGTATGGTCACATTGATTGCGGATCAAATGAATATCGTCCCATGGTAATTAGCTATATATTCTTTATCTTTTTTTATTTTGTCAAATTTATATAAAATTATATATATGTATATATATTGTTTGAATGTTTGTTATAGTATACACTAATTTTCCATGATTGTTTGTAATTATAAAGTTGGAGTTGCCCTCTAACGTTTCGCAGAATATTGCACCAAGTATTAGTAGAAATGATGTTGTACAAGCTGAGGAACATCATCATGACCAAGCAAATGAGGATCTCATGGAAGAAGATGATGGGACAAATCAAGTAATGATCCCATGGAAGAAGATGATGGGACAAATCAAGTAATGATCCCATGGAAGAAGATGATGGGACAAATCAAATGATCCAAGATTTGTTTTTGCAGCCAGATGAGGATGGGGAAAATGCTGGTATTTATGATGAACCTCTATTAGAAAAGGCAAATAAATGACTTTTTGAAGGATCAAGAGAAAATCTTCTCTCCACTACATTGTTGCTGGTGAACTTAAAGGTTATGAATAATTTGTCGAACACTTGTATGACATAGATACTAAGGTATGTAATATGTTTCATCTCATACTATACATAAATGTTGTTTTTTTTATATTTGTTTTTAGTATTAATTAATGTGTAAAATAAGAATGCATTTTTTACGATTAATATTCTTACATTAGCTAGTTGTTTGTTATGTTGTAGATTGTTATGTGAATTTTTGTTACCATCGTCAAATATTTTACCTCGCACATATTGAGGTTTGCATGCCATTATGAAAGACGTTGGAATGGATTATCAAACTATAGATGCATGTCCTAATGACCATATTATATATTACAGACAACATGCTTCGAAACCGAATGTCCACAATGTCTTATTAGTAGATATCGAACCAATCAAGTAACAAAAGGGTGCCTCAAAAGGTTCTTCGTCATATTCCCATAATTCCACGTTTACAACGATTGTTCAGGTGTGAAAGCATAGCACAATTTATGGATTACCATGCACGTAATAGATGTGAATATGGTGTTCTTCGAATGCCTGCCGATGGTTTTTCATTTAGGGAAATTGAGGAAAAATGGGCAAATTTCAAAGATGAACCTTGTAATGTTAGGCTTTCATTAGCAGCTGACGGTGTTAATCCATTCAAAGAGCTTAGGTTTATTTAATCAGTGTGGCCTATTTTTGTTATCAACAATAACATTCCTCCTTGGATGTCAATAAAGAGGGAGCACATAATGTTGACAATGATTGTTCCAGGTATTTGTTTACATTAATTTTTTGAATTTAACATTTTCATTTGTTTCAATTTTTTCATAATATCTTTTGTTTATTTATTTAATTATATATATTACATGATATCATTCCTTTAGTAATTATGTGTAATTTCAAACAATTAGGTAAGTACCAGGTTAAAGATATGAATGTATATATCAAGTCTCTTATTGACGAGCTACTTTTTGGAAGATTGGTTGTTGTCATTGATGTCAACCCTAGTCATGGGTTTTGGACCGCAAGATTGATAAAGGTATTTGGACATGAAGGACAATGTACATGCATATACAACACCCATGAATGTATAGTATACATCATTTTGTTTCCAGTGGTATGTGGCACATCACGTGGATCCTCATGGTTGAGGATAAATGAATTTTTGAATATGACAAAGTGAATTGAAGAAGGAAGTACATGTAGGCCCTGAAGATAATTAAAGAAAAGAATTACAAAATAAGAAAGTGTCAGGTCGGCCCTAATGTTAAAAGGAA
>ML777775.1:571155-585632 GCA_009831015.1 Picea engelmannii
GCTTGGAAGAAAAAATGTAAAAGCAAAGAATGTTCTATTGGTTGAAGACTTGAATCATAATCTACTCAGTGTTAGTAAAATGTGTGATCAAGGATACACTCTTACGTTTGATTCCCGAAAATGTAAAATAAGAGAAAATAACTTAGGAAGATTGGTTGCAACTGCAACAAGAAGACCGAACAACATATAAATCCTATACATGAAGAAGAGAGAGAAGACATAAGCAACAAAAAAGGATTCTAAGGAAGAAAATGTCCTAAAGACCAAAAATAATGATGAAGTATTATTGAGTGCCACATGTTCAAGGGGAGCAGCCCCAAAGAAGAGAGTTACATTTTTCCATTAAACTCAGGGGGAGTAGCCCTAACCTTTTCCATTGATGTCAAAGGGGGAGAGAAATTGAGATCATGATGATAGGGGGAGCATGAGTTTTTCCATCAATGACAAAGGGGAATATTGTTGGAAGATTGGTTGTTTTCATTGATGTCAACCCTAGTCATGGGTTTTGGACTACAAGATTGATAAAGGTATTTGGACATGAAGGACAATGCACATGCATATACAACACCCATGAATGGATATTATACATCATGTTGTTTCCAGTGGTATGTGGCACGTCACGTGGATCCTCATGGTTGAGGATAAATGAGTTTTTGAAGATGACAAAGTGAATTGAAGAACGAAGTACATGTAGGCCCTGAAGATAATTAAAGAAAAAAATTACAAAATAAGAAAGTGTCAGGTCGGCCCTAATGTTAAAAGGAAGTGATATAAATGGTATAAATAAACATAATTATACATTCATTTTATACAAGTCAAATTTCAGATGAAATAAGAAGAAAAGAAGACCAGATTTCAAGGGAGGATGAAGTCTTTTGGTGATGTGTTCTAAGGTATGTTATTTTCAGGTCATCTTACCATTTTGTCTATAAGTTGTTTTCTAGAACGATTCAGATGGTGCAATCACTATGGTATTTAGAATACATATCAAGGTACCTCTGGTAGAAATTTCAGCTCTTTATTCGCTATAATTATGGAGATACACTCTGTGGAACATAGGGTTTGTGACCAGTCTTGAAGCTAGTCAATAAACAGGTTTTCCAGGTAAAACAAGCATACATTATTCATACAGAATCCAAATGAAGTGGGACCACTTCCATTGTAAATATTATGGATTGTAGTTTCTTTTGTGTGAGTTTCATAATCAGATGTTAAATATTGAGTGCAGGGCATGCTGTACACGTTGGGTCTTCTGAGCAAACCAAAATTGAATAAAGTTTATCATTCTTTCTATAACCTCTTTTTGGGGAGGATTCAAGGAGTGAAAATTGGAGGAGTTTCAGAGAATACATTGAGTAATATTATCTATAGGATCATAGTAGTCCAAGAATTGAAGAATTGCATAAATTGAAGAAGCCTCAGGAAGCATTATCATGTTCTATGTGGTGATTGGTTGATGGTGATGATTTAATGTAAAGTTTTATTATCTCTCATATATTCTTGGGTGGAAGGAAGGGGGAAGGATGGAGAGTTCAAATCTCTATTGATATTGGAGGATTGTATGTTCCTCTTGGAGGTTTATCCCTCCCTTTACGTTTGGAAGTTGTAGCTACCTTTGGAAGTCATTACTTCCCTTGAACAAAAGCTATTGATTATTTCTCATATATTGTGCATGGTGTATTGTGGTGTATTGGTGTAACTCTTATACTATTGTTCATTGCTCATTGGATATAATTGAATGGTTTAAGTATAATTTGAAAAAGGTTTTTAAATTGTACTTGATACTGATTCACTCCCCTCTCAGTATCAACATGTTTACCATCCCCTCATACCATCACTATCCCCATCGTCATTCAACTTAACAAACAAATATTGAATCATTTGATTTGTCCCATCATCTTCTTCCATGGGATCATTAACTTGATTTTTCCCATCATCTTCTTCCATGAGATCCTCATTTGCTTAATGTTCCTCAACTTGCACAACAACATTTCTACTATTACTTGGTGCAACATTGTGCAGAAAGTTAGGGTCATCTCTAACTTTATAATTACAAACAATCATGCAAAATTAGTGTGTATAACAAATATTCAAACAATATATATATGTGTGTGTGTGTGTGTGTGTGTGTGTGTGTGTGTGTGTGTGTTATAAAATAAATCAATATAACAAATAATGAGTATACAACTAATTTCCACGGGACGATATTCATTCGATCCCCCATCAATGTTCCCATATATCCTACAATGTTTTTAGTTGTTTCTATTAAAATTCTTGCACGAGACATGTAAAACTACATTTTTTGCAAGGGAAATAAAATCGACCTTCACCCTTTTCACCCTCTTTATTTTTTTTCCCACCTCTAGTATTTTCTACCATTATTCTTATGCACAAAATTACCTTTTTTGAACCGTTGTTGTTATAGCAAGATTGTCACAACATCACTAATTTGCTAAATATTTATATATTTTATTTAGTCGCCATTTCGATGAACATTGACCAAGTCAATATTGACTTTGTCAAATAGTTGGGTGATTGTTTGAAAAGTGCAACGGTAATCTTTGTGCCGTTGCTCATGCGACGAACTATGTGACGAGCGTTGAGCAAGTCAATATTGACTTTTTCAAATAGTTGGGGACTTTGAACAATGCAACGATAATCTTTGTATCATTTCCCATGCGACGAAAAATGTGTCGAAAGATGGAGATCATTGCCTAGGCAATGAACGCAGGATGATTAAAAAATAGAAAGATAAATTTAAATCTTTATCTTTATTTTTGCAACGAAAAGCTACTTTCATTGCAAGTAGTTCGTAGAAATTTTTTCAATATATAGTAGTGTATAGTTTTGTTGCTCACATAATAATTCTTTGAGGTCTTATAAGAGCCTTTATTTCTCTCTCACATGATCACTTCTTGCATAATATCTACAATATATTGCTTTATGACCAAAATTATTGCAAGAAAAGAAATAACGAAGAAATATATTTTGGTACCGGGTTGTGAAAGGCCATCTTTGTGGAACAACTCTTCTAAACTCAATCTTGTTTTTATTGTGAGAGGAATCATGTTTTTGTTGGAAATCATTTCCTTTCATGTTGTTGTTTTCATTGTTGATGGATCCTTTGAGAATATTATCATAGCTTTTAGGATTTTATGATGGCTTTGTGACCTTAGTGCTTGCATCACCATCGGGGGTCTTTTTTTTTTCGTCATAGCTAATACTTATCTTGATGAATGGTGACCTTTGGTAATTGAGAATATTATATAAAATTTTAGTACTTTTTTCAAACTTTAATACTATACTCAATTGATTGGTTGTTTTCTCTAATTCCTTTCTTAAGGAAACAATTTCACCCTTTAGCTTCTCACAATTTTCTTCATTTTATTTAAGTTGGTTTCTCACCACTTCTTCTATCATTTTTTCCTCTTCTAGTTGAGTCTTCAAGATGATAACTATTTTTTTGTTTCATCCAGATAATGATCCTTCTTTTCATATTTCTGCAATTCGTCTTTCTTCTTTTTATTCTTTCCCCCGAGTCTATCTATTGTTTCTAAGGAAGTAATAAGTTTTTCTTCAAGATTCACTTCCTCGTAAATATCTTCTTCTTCTTCTTAATCTATTTTCTTCGTTTTCTGTATTAGTAGAATTTGTATCCATGACCATGAAGAGGAATTATTATTTGTTAATATCATAAACATATCTATCACTTTCTCTAGACGAGCTACTGTCCTTTCTAGAGTAAAAATATTCTTCTCAGTATATTATCCTCTTTGTGTTTATATGGCTTGCTTTTATTGTTATGTTCTTCTTAATCAACATTGTCTTCCATGTTTGCATATGGACATTTTGCAGAAAAAATTCCTACTCTATCACAATTAAAAATTTTGAAGGGTAGCTTACCTTTGTACTTTTCAAATCCTCTTTTTATCTTTCTCATGAATTGTGCTTATTTTGTATCTAATTCGTGGCTAGAACAATCACATGATTTGTTTCCTTTTGTCTTGTTTGATGCTTTGAAAGTTTCTTCCTTTGATGTTGGATTTTATTTTTATGTCCTCATCTCATATGCAGTGAGAATCCCATGCAATTCATCCATTGCTAATGAATCAATATTATTCATTTCTTCAATGGTGGAAACTTTGGCAACAAATATTAAGGGGGTGACCTTAACACCTTTTGTACAATCATCGTTTCTTCAACATTTTCAGAAAGTCCTCTAATTGTGTTGACAATTTCATAAACACAAAGAAGATAGGATGCAACATTCTCTTCATATTTCATTTTCAGGCTCTCAAACTACCTTCTATGAGTTTGGAATTTTTCTCATAGTAAGTCTCCCACTAGTTTTTGACACGGGGGGAAACCTTAAGGAGTGAAAAGGTGGCATTTTACCTATTGGAGAAATTATGGATAGAGAAATAACCTTATAGAATATTTAACCATTTTTCCAAAGAATCTACATTTATCTAACCTTCAAACACGAGAATATAAAAATTAAATTATGCCTTGAAAAGTGGTTGTTTGACGAAGATGTGTTTGTTGTTGTCAACAATCATCAAAGGAGTTGGGGAAAAATTCTCCATCATTTCGTCTCTTTGAGCGCGTGGCATGCTGTATAAGTTGGGTCTTCTGAACAAACTAGAATTGAATAAAGTCTACCATTCTTTCTATAACCTCTTTTTGGGGAGGATTCAAGGAGTGAAAATTGGAGGAGTTTCAGAGAATACATTGAGTAATATTATCTATAGGATCAGAGTACTCCAAGAATTGAAGAATTGTAGAAATTGAAGAAGTCTCAGGAAGCATTATTAGGTTCTATGTGATGATTGGTTGATGGTGATGATTTAACGTAAAGTTTTATTATCTCTCATATATTCTTGGGTGGAAGGAAGGGGCAAGGATGGAGAGTTCAAATCTCTCTTGATATTGGAGGATTGCATCTTCCTCTTGGAGGTTTATCCCTCCCTTTACATTTGGAAGGTGTAGCTACCTTAGGAAGTCATTACTTCCCTTGAACAAAAACTATTGATTATTTCTCATATATTGTGCATGGTGTATTGTGGTGTATTGGTGTAACTCTTATACTATTGTTCATTGCTCATTGGATATAATTGAATGGTTTAAGTATAAGTTGAAAAAGGTTTTTAAATTGTACTTGATACTAATTCACCCCCCTCTCAGTATCAACAATTGGTTTTAGAGCAGGTTACCTTCAGTACAGTTTAACCACTGGAAGGAAGATCCTATGCAGAAATGGAAGACAACATTCCAAATGGGATTCCACCATTTGATGGAAGGAATTTTGAATACTCGAAAAATAGAATGGAAACTTACCTGAAAGCTCTTGGGGAAGATGTTTGGTTCTCAGTTTCTTCAAGATACAATGCTTTGAAGAAACCAAAGACTGCAGCTCATAAGGAAGCAAAAAGGAACAACAAACTGGCAATAGATACCATCCTGGATGGATTGACAGATTCAGTGAAATCCAAGGTGGGATCATGTGCATCAACAAAAGAGATTTGGTACAAGCTACAAGACCTTTATGCAAGGGAAGAAGCAGAATGTCACTGAAATATTATGGCGAATCATAGATGGTAGGAGGGACAAAGACAAAATTGTCGAAATTTTTATTGACATTCAGGAAGCCAATCATGCAATGCAAAGTGTGATCCAGTATTCAAATAGATCATATGGAGTATTAGACCGAAATAACCTTCCATGGTTATTAACAGAGCAACAAAGCAATGATGTAAAAGAGGTCATTCAAAGAATTAAATTTCCCACAGGTTTTTCTTCAAACATAAAAAATATCTTAACGAAGAAAGGTGAATTTGATGGGGTAAAAACATATGATTGGCATATATTCATTAAGGTAATAATTTTGGTATACATATTTATATATATTGGCCTTATAGATATTTTTTTTTATTTTTAATTTTTGCTTGTCTACTTTGGTTGAAACAAATAACGATTCATTTTGTTGTTACAGTATGTTCTACCGCTACCTCTCTCAAATGACTTTGACAACAACGTCAAACAAGTTATATATGATCTTGGAAAAGACATGAGGTAAGACGTAGTTGTGATTTATATGCAAAATGTTCTTTCAAGTTATTGTTGTACTTAATGACATGTGTTTTACTTGAATTGTAATGTAATATATTATATTATGTTATGTTGAAACATGTTATTTTATTGTGTCACAATCTCATGTAGATGGTTGTCATTGAAAGAAACCCATGAAGATGATATAAAGTATTGGAAGAGGGAAATTCCTCGTCTAATGTGTGAAATGAAAAAGTATATACCTCCTACATTTTTCAATGCACAAGAACACTACCTCATACACCAAGTTGAGGAGATTGAAATTTGTGGACCTGTTCACACAAGGTCAATGTAGATGGTGGACAGGCACTTGAAATTATTGAAGGTGTTGGTTAGACAAAGAGCATGTCCTGAGGGTTCTATGGTGGAGGGATATATGGTATATCAATCCATGGTGTATATTAGTCAATATCTTCCTAAATTAGCAATGCCAACTATGTATGCAGTGGATTGCATTTGGGATGTGAACTCCATCAAAAAATTTGAAGATCGGGAGCATCTATTGGGGAAAGGTAGAATGAAAAAAATGAGAGGTAATATATTAATAACTGTGAAAATTTATATTAATAATACATATAAAGTTTCGTTTTTGTGTATATGATCATACTCATTAATATATTAATATAATTTATTTCATAAATTATAAATATTTATAATTACCTGCATATTGTACGTTATAACTAATATTCAATATTGGCGAATTATGTTTTTTTGATTCAGTTTCTCTAGAGTGGGATGCACTGCATTTATACATTGCAAACAATATTGACTGCATGAATGTATGGATTGAAAGATGTAAACAACATAATGGAGGTAGGTTATCATGGCAACGATTGTTTGAATTGGTTAGAGAAGCTCGCCATAACAGAGATGCCAATGTTATGCAGAGGGAAATTGATCTAGCATATGGTTTGAAAGATGTAAAGGTAAGCAATTTCACCCATTTTATTCAGTTATTTTATATTAATATACTAATGTGACTACATGTGTGTTGTATTTTTCAGATACTTTCGAAGTTATATAAATATATGTTAATTTATTAATTGACAATGCATCTTTTACATATCTGACATATTGCAGTTGAAACGCTATAAGGCTGTAACACCCTCTTTCCCCCAGTTTGTAAAAAATAACTGGACTGGCCAAGAACTGTGGAAAACTCAGAAATGTGAATATGTGATGTGAATGGACCTTGTGAAAAAGGTCGATGAATGTGAATAATAGTATGAATTATATTGTAGGACTGCTGAGAGGGGATATGCTGAAAAAGAGACCATGATGGCTGCAGAAAGGTGGTGGAAGGCACCTGGAAAGGTGGCGTTAACTTCCACTGAAAATCAATATCGTATTTGGACTTCACTGGCCCAAAGAACCAAAAGCGGCTTGTTGGCCCTGAATTAAATGTCTCGCAGGCCGGTAGGTATATGGCTCCTTAGGAATTAATGAGGGATGGGGAGGTTAACCGCCCACCCATAGAGCCTTCAGGCCTGACCAGACGTGAGGGAAATCGTGCCACACACAACCTCGCAAGAGGATAAGTTGTGAGGGAGAAGCGATTGGGGGCAGAAGTGAGGGGAGTAAGAGAACTCTGGCGATATGCAGAGTGAGTGATAGAAGAGAGGGAGGAGAGTAACCTTCACTCCTGGTCACTGGAAAACAGAGACGTAGTCTCAGGTCGGGGGTGGCTAGTGGTAAATCTGCTAGGAGTCGTTGAGCCTACGATTGGGTGGAAACAAGCACCCCTCTTAGCAGTTGCATAACCCCTGGTGTTACTTTCTGATAAGTGTTTTGCCTTTGACATCTTGAAATATATGTATGCTGACATTTATGATCATAAGCTATGAAATCATGAATGACTTCATTATAAGAATGTATATATGGTATCTTGATCAGTACTGGTAGTTGTATGTTTATATGGAAAGACTATGTGTGGCTTATGCTCTCTTAAATTGTTATTTATATGCATGATAATCTAATTCAGACTTCACGCCTGGTTCTCGGGAGAGAGATACCCTTATCTGTCATAGATAATACCCTGGGTAAAACTCCCCATAGAGATGCCCTCCTTGAAAACATCATCAAGAACCTGGAAGGAGGACGTGAAGGCGCAAGGCCTTAATAAATCCCTGATAAGTATCGAATCGATGGACGAGATCCCGTCAGGAGATCTGTGGTCACTTATGACCGTCAGATAAGAAGAAGAAGATGGAAGGATAAGTACCTTAACCTTGATAGGTGTTGATCGACAGATGAGATCCGGTCGGGAAATCTGTGGTCACTCATGACCATTAGATTTGGTAGGAGAAAGTAGGATGCTAAACGCCTTACCACCTTGTCGTTTTGTACCTTCGTGGGTAGCGAAGAGATCAGGATCGTAGATCCCCAAGGTCCATGAGAACATCTGGGCCGTTGAATTTTCCCCGTCCAGGAAGTTGTGGGGGAATGCACAAGTTAGGAACCTGTCTAAACCGTCAGATCTCGACTGGAAAACCCGACAGCCGTTGGATCTGTCAGGAGATACCTGAGGGTTAAACCCCCAGTGAATAAGGGAGAAAGCCCCGAAATGGATTTGGGTCATCCGATTAAAGGAGGCCACGTGTCGTAATATTTCCCATTTCGGGAAATAAGGAGTCGAGAAATCGGGAGTTCTAGTGATGAGAGATCCAGACTTTCCATTGTGGAAACCCCAAGACAGATCTAGACCGTCCGATTTAAGGAGGCTACGTGTCGAGAGATTAACCGCATTGGGAAATAGAGAATCAAGGATTCAAGAGTTCCATTGACAAGAGGTCGGGCTCTTTCCTTGATAAATCCCGACTTATAAATATCGAGATGTTAGCATGTGGTTAAGTCCCGATGAACGGATGAGATTCCTTCGAGGAATCTCAAGGTCTATAATGACCATCAGATGTGGGGAAGAGACGTCAAATTTAAGCTGGGGCACGAGTGCACCTTAGGGTAAGTGGCGAGCAGATCTAGATGACCAAAGTCCACCCGCCCAGATCTACGGCTGAGGCTTCATTCTGGAGCCCCCTTGCTATTCTACCTTTAGCGGTGGGGCGGGGGGTCCGGAATTGAACGTGCAACTCGGGAACGGTCAGGATCAATTCGCCTTGATCAGCAACATTCAGGTGAATTCTAGACCCTCCTTGCCATTCTANGAATGGTGTGGCGTGTGAAGTGGGGTCCGTCTCCTATCACGTCGCCTGTCGTGTCATGTTTCCCCTCTCGCCACCTGTACTCCACTCAACCGTGTGACAGGGCCGTTCTTATTGGCCATCTGCTAACCCTGTAGGGATTTGTCCCTATTGGCCAGTTACTAACCCTGCCGGGGTTCGGCGGTTGCATAGTCGAATGATTCGACATCACTGTAGCATTGAGGCGTGAAATACAAAGAGGCACCATGAGTAATTGATCTGTGATCATGACCCACGATCACATGGGAACAGATAGAGAGAAAGAGCTAGCTTGCGCTAGGCCTCTATATGTAATTCAGGGGCTCTGATCCTACAGAAATCAATGAAAATTTGATTATGGTAGTGGGTACGTTACAAAGTGGTATCAGAGCATGGTTACAACAATTGGCCTGATTGGGCTCATGAACGAGTTGTGCATAAGCTCCATTCGAAGCACTCCTACGAGGAGTAACCCCCTAAATTAACTCTCTTATCCAGGATCAAAACTTGGAAATGAGAACCCGACTGTGTATGTATGTGAAAGAGTTATGAATTTATGCATAGGTTCTAAAATGTATGTAACTCTTGACTAATAACCAACGTTTGTCTTTTCACCCAAGCGAACGATCAACCACGGGAATTTACAGACGCAAAGAATGGTGACCCACCAAGAGGTGGGAGAAGGCTCCCACAATAGAGACAAAGAGTCTGAAGAAAGAAGAGAAATAGGAACCCCTCCAGATCTAGCCTTGATCAACGACATTCAGGTGAATTCTGGACCCCCCTTGCCATTCTTCCTTTAATGGGGGGGGGGGTCCGGAATCGTGTGGCGTGTGAAGTGGGGTCTGTCTCCTGTCACGTCACCCGCCGTGTCATGTTTCCCCTCTTGCCACCTATACTCCACTCAACCATGCAACATGGCCGTTCTTATTGGCCATCTGCTAACCCTGTAGGGATTCGTCCCTATTGGCCAGTTACTAACCCTGTCGGAGTTCAACAGTTGCAGAGTCGAACGATTCGACATCACTGTAGTTCCAAGGCATGAAATACAAAGAGGCACCATGAGTAATTGACCTGTGATCATGACCCGCGATCACATGGGAACAAAGAGAGAGAAAGAGCTAGCTTGCGCTAGGCCTCTGTAGGTAATTCGGGGGCTCTGATCCTACAGAAATCAACGAAAATTTGATTATGGTAGTGGGTATGTTACAAAGTGGTATCAGAGCATGGTTACAACACTTGGCCTGATTGGGCTCATGAATGAGTTGTGCATAAGCTCCGTTCAAAGCACTCCTATGAGGAGTAACCCCCTAACTTAACTCTCTTATCCAGGATCAAAACTTGGAAACGAGAACCTGACTGTGTATGTATGTGAAAGAGTTATGAATTTATGCATAGGTTCTAAAATGTATGTAACTCTTGACTAATAACCAACATTTGTCTTTTCACCCAAGCGAACGATCAGCCACAGGAATTTACAGACGCAGAGAATGGTGACCCACCAAGAGGTGGGAGAATGCTCCCACAATAGAGACGAAGAGTCTGACAAAAGAAGAGCAATAGGAACCCCTCTAGATCTAGCCGAGACTATGAGGAGTCTCATGGTTGAATTGCAAAGCTGCAAGGCTGACAATGAAAGGATGATGAAAGAACAAGAAAATAAAACCAAAATTAATGCAGTTTTACTGCAGATCTTATCCGACCTACAGCCACAAATGCAGCATGAACCCGAGGTGCAAAAACATGGTCGTATCAGTGGCCATAATGAGAGGATCACCTCAAGGAAGGTCCACCCTAGAGGTAAAGGACCAGTTCTAAACAATTCCTCTGAGAAGGAAGCTGGCGATTCAGAAGGCTCTTCCAGCAGCAGGACCAGTTCCTATTCTCGAAGAAAACAGAAGAAGCAAAAGACTTCCAAGGGTCATAAATTTGAGGAATTCAGAAAGGCCAAACCTCCCTCCTTCGACGGTGAGATAAAGAAGGGAGAGGAAGCCGAGGCCTGGCTACTTGGACTGAAGAAATATTTCAGAGTCCATGATTTTTCAGAGAATTTGAAGGCCCGAGTGGACACTTTCAATTTAAACAGAAAAGATTCCATTTGGTGGGAATATCTTGAGAATATGAAAGGGGTCCGCGAGGAGGACCTGTCCTGGAAACAGTTTGAGAAGTACTTCCAGAAGAAGTATTTGTTGGAAAAATATTTCGACGAGAAGGCTAAAGATTTTTATGAACTCAAACTGGGGAAACTCACTATATAGGAATATGTCAACAAATTCCTTGACTTATTGAGATATGTACCCTACATCAAGGCAGAGAAGGAAAAGGTGCAACGCTTCATCAGTGGGCTACCCAAGGAATACCAGAACCGAATTGAATTTGACGATCCAAAGACCTTAGAAGACACTATTCGAAAGGCAACATATTGTCATGAACAATATGGACATCGAGTAGAGTCTCGTGGAGACTGGAAACAAAAGAGTGGTTCGAGATTTTAGAAAAAGGGGATCAAATCCTCAGAATTTAAGAACTAAAAGAAGAACCCCAGAATGAACTTTCCATCCCGGAGTGTACTCCAATAGAACTTTCCCTCATCAGACGTAAATAAAACTTTTGGACCTATACCAGTGAAGACTGATAACCCAAAAAGAGAACCTCTGAAATGTTGGGGTTGTGGAGAAGAGCATCTCCTGAGAAATTGTCCATGCCGACAACAGAACAGTCGGAAAGTTTATAACATTCAAGAAGCTACCAAAGTAAATGATGTGGTAGGGAGTGTGTCGCAGATTTATGTAGCCTTGGATAATAACCAACCTGACCACCGAGATTTAGTGGTGGAAATAGAAGGTATGATTTTCAACGTTTGTTTTGATTGACCCTGGTTCAAATTTGAGTTATATAGCCTCTAGAGCTATTGATAATTGTAAGCTACAACCATGAAAACAAACCAAGCCATGGTTGGTACAGTTAGCCACTGGAACCAAAAGAAGGGTAGCAGAGGTCATACCAGCCTGCCAATTAATGTTGGGTGAATTCCCCACCCAAGCAACCCTTAACGTATTACCCCTGGGATCATACGATCTGTTGATTGGTATGGACTAGTTGGCCGCCCATAAAGACAGACTAGATTTTTACCATAAAACCGTAGAATGTGTGAGAAAAGAAGGAAAAAGGATAACCCTCCAAGGGATCTGAAAATCGGTCTCGGTGAGGCAAATATCAGCCCTGCAAATGAGAAAGTATTGTCGAAAAGGGTGTCCCCTATATGCAATACAGGTGTTGAAAACAATCGAGGGTGATAAACCAAGCCTTGATGACCACCCTATTCTGAGAGAATACAGAGATGTGTTTTCGGAAGAGGTACCGGGTCTACCTCCGAGAAGAGACATTGACTTCTCGATAGAGCTTGCACCAGGAGCGGTGCCGGTGTCTAGGACATCCTATCGGATGAGCACACCTAAGTTAGTGGAACTCAAATTACAATTGAAATAAATGGTGGATAAGGGTTATATTCGACCCAGTGTGTCCCCATTGGGAGCACCAGCCGTATTTGTGAAAAAGAAGGATGGCACCCTTAGACTGTGTATAGATTATAGACAACTCAATAAAGTAACCATAAATAACAAGTACCCCTTGCCCAGGATAGATGATCTATTTAATCAGTTGGGAGGTGTGTCTATTTTCTCAAATATTGAATTGAGCTCGGGATACCATCAAGTCCGAATCAAGGGTGAAGACATCCATAAAACCGCTTTCCGGACACAGTCTGGTCACTATGAGTTTTTGGTAGTGCCATTTGGGTTAACCAATGCCCCTGCCACTTTCATGTGCTTAATGAACAATGTACTCAGTAAATTTTTAAATAAATTTGTACTAGTTTTTATTGATGACATATTAATCTACTCTAAGAATAGAAAAGAACATGAAGAGCATATTAGACTTGTGATGCAAGTGCTAAGAGAGCATCAGCTCTATGCTAAATTCAAAAAATGTGACTTCTTTCAAAAGCAAATTCATTACTTGGGACATGTTCTGTCCGAGGAAGGGGTAGCAGTAGATCCCGACAAGATCAGGTCTATCATGGAATGGCCTACCCCAAAGGATGTTTCAGACATCATATCCTTTATGGGATTAGCGGGATACTATAGGATATTTATAAAAGGATTCTCCAAGATTGGTTGTCCAATAACTGCCCTCCAGAACAAGGGGACAAAATTTCCGTGGACATAGAAATGTGAAGAAATATTCCAAACCCTGAAACATCTATTGACCCATGCACCTGTGTTGAAAATCGCTGACCCAGAAGCTAACTTCCTTGTGTGCACAGATGCCTATAAGGAAGGGCTTGGAGGAGTCCTTATGCAGAAAGGAAGTGTGATCTGCTATGAATCCCGAAAATTAAATGAACATGAAGTCAACTATGTGACTCATGATCTAGAACTGGCTACCATAGTGCATGCCTTGAAAATGTGGAGGCATTAACTCTTGGGAATAAAATTTGTACTTATGACATATCACTGTGGATTACAGTATTTGTTTGACCAACCAAATCTCAATGCCAGACAAGCTAGATGGATGGACCTCCTTAGAAAATTTGATTTTGAAATCAAACACATTAAAGGGAAGGAAAATAGGGTGGTCGATGCCCTTAGTAGAAGAATGAAAACAATTCACCTGGTAGTGGTGAGTACCTACAAGACAGATGTCAAGAAAAGAGTCAGAAATGCACTGGAGACATATCCCTTTGTTCAGACTGTGACCCTATACCTATAGAAAGAACCCGCTGGAGTAAAATATGAAGGCTACCAGATGACCGAAGGAGGTCTTCTCACTTACAGAGATAGACTGTACATTCCAAATTTTGATGACTTGAAGAGGTTCATGATGGATGAACTACATAAAAGACCATATATTGGTCACCCGGGATACCAGAAAATGATCACTGCCACCCGGAAACAATTTTATTGGTACGGATTGAAGAAAGACATAGCCAAATATTTGGCCTAATGCATAGATTACCAACAGGTTAAAGTAGAACATCAACACCCAACAAGACTATTACACCCTTTACCCATCCCAGAATGGAAATGGGAAACCATCTCCATGGATTTTATCACTGGATTGCCAACTTCAACCAAACATAATGACGCCATTATGGTAGTGGTGGATAAACTGAGCAAGTATGCTCATTTCATC
>ML777775.1:586037-598126 GCA_009831015.1 Picea engelmannii
CCCACAGTAAAAGCACATAATGTTTTCCATGTTTCATTATTGAAGAAATATGTACATGATGCTAATCATATAATTGATTGGTTTGTGATCCAGGTGGAACCGAAGGGAGAGTTTCTACCAGAACCCCAATTCATATTGGACAGAATGGAAACCTCACTCTGGAACCGAACCATTTCGTAGGTAAAGGTGCAGTGGAGACATTTTGGCCCAGATGAGGCTACATGGGAAATGGAGGATGCCATGAGATTTGCATATCCGATTTTGTTTACTTCTGTACATGAAATTCATGTTAAAAGATAAGAACATTGAGGACGATGTTCCTTTAAGGGGGAGGGAATTGTAACACCTTGTTTCCCCCAGTTTGTAAAACTAACTGGACTGGCCAAGAATTGTGGCAAACTTAGAAATGTGAATATGTGATGTGAATGGACCTTGTGGAAAAGGTTTAGGAATGTGAATAATATTATGAATTATATTGCAGGACAACTGAGTGGGGATATGCTGAAAAAGAGACCATGATGGATGTAGAAAGGTGGTGGAAGGCACCTGGAAAGGTGGCGTTAACTTCCACCGAAAATCAATACCGTATTTGGACTTCACTGGCCCGGAGAACCAAAAGCGGCTCGCTGGCCCCGAATTAAATGTCTCACATTATGGTAGGTAGATGGCTCCTCAAGAATTAATGAGTGATGGGGAGGTGAACCATCCACCCATAGAGCCCCCAGGCCTAACAAAACATGAGGGAAATCAAGCCACACGCAACCTCGCAAGAGGATAAGGTGTGGGGGAGAAGCGATTGGGGGTAGACACGAGGGGAGTAAGAGAACTCTGGCGATATGCAGAGTGAGTGATAGCAGAGAGGGAGGAGAGTAACCTTCGCACCTGGTCACTGGAAAATAGAGACACAGTCTCACAACATCGTGGTCTCAGCTTGGGGGTGGCTAGTGGTAAATCCGCTGGGAGTCGCTGAGCCTACTGTTGGGTGGAAACGAGCACCCCTCTCAGCAGTTGCATAACCCCTAGTGTTACTTTTTGATAAGTGTTTTTCCTTTGACATCTTGAAATATATGTATGTTGACATTTATGATCATAAGCTGTGAAATTGTGAATGACTTCATTATAAGAATGTCTGTATGGTATCTTGATCAGTACTGGTAGTTGTATGTTTATATGGAAATACTTCGTGTGGCTTATGCTCTCTTAAATTGTTATTTATATGCATGGTGATCTAATTCAGACTTCACACCTGGTTCTTGGGAGAGAGATACCCTTATCTGCCATAGATAATACCCTGGGTAAACCTCCCCATAGAGATACCATCCTTGAAAACATCATCAAGAACCTGGAAGGAGGACGTGAAGGCACAAGGCCTTAAGAAATCCCTGATAAGTATCGAATCGATGGATGAGATCCCATTGGGAGATCTACAGTCACTCATGACCGTCAGATAAGAAGAAGAAGATGGAAGGATAAGTACCTTAACCTTGATAGGTGTTGATCGATGGACGAGATCCCGTCGGGAAATCTATGGTCACTCATGACCATTAGATTTGGTAGGAGAACGTAGGATGTTAAACGCCTTACCACCTTTTCTTTTTTTACCTTCGTGGGTAGTGCAGAGATTGGGATCGTAGATCTCCAAGGTCCATGAGAACATATGGGCCATTGAATTTTCCCCATCCAGGAAGTCGTGGGGGAATGCACAAGTTAGGAACCTGTCTGAATCGTCAGATCTTGGCTAGAAAACCTGACAGCTGTTGGATCTTTCAGGAGATACCCGAGGGTTAAACCCCCAGTGAATAAGGGTGAAAGCCCTGAAATGGATTTGGGTCATCCGATCAAAGGAGGCCACGTGTCGTAAGATTTCCCATTTTGGGAAATCGGGAGTCGAGAACTCGGGAGTTCTGGTGATGAGAGATCAGGACTTTCCATTGTGGAAACCCTAAGATAGATCTAGACTGTCCGATTTAAGGAGGCTACGTGTCGAGAGATTAACTGCATCGGGAAATCGGGAATCGGCGATTCAGGAGTTCCGTTGACAAGAGGTCCGACTCTCGCCTTGATAAATCCCGACTTATAAATATCGAGATGTTAGCATGTGGTTAAGTCCCGATGAATGGACGATATTCCTTCAGGGAATCTCAGGGTCTATAATGACTGTCAGATGTGGGGAAGAGATGTCAACTTTAAGCCAGGGCACAAGTGTGCCTTAGGGTAAGTGGCGAGAAGATCTGGACGACCAAAGTCCACCTACCCAGATCTACGGCTGAGGCTTCATTCCTGAGCCCCCTTGCTGTTCTACCTTTAGTGGTGGGGGGGGGTCTGGAATCAAACGTGCAACTCGGGAATGGTCAGGATCAATTCACCTTGATCAATGACATTCAGGTGAATTTGGACCCCCCTTGCCATTCTGCCTTTAATGGGGGGGGGGTCCGGAATGGTGTGGCGTGTGAAGTGGGGTCCGTCTCCTGTCATGTTTCCCACCGTGTCGTGTTTCCCCTCTCTTCACCTGTACTCCACTCAACCGCGCGACAGGGCCGTTCTTATTGGCCATCTGCTAACCCTGTAGGGATTCATCCTTATTGGCCAGTTACTAACCCTGCCGGGGTTCGGTGGTTGCAGAGTCGAACAATTCGACATCACTATAGCACCGAGGTGTGAAATACAAAGAGGCACCATGAGTAATTGACCTATGATCATGACTCGCGATCACATGGGAACAAAGAGAGAGAAAGATCTAGCTTGTGCTAGGCCTCCGTAGGTAATTCGGGGGCTCTGATCCCACATAAATAAACAAAAATTTGATTATGGTAGTGGGTACATTACAAAGGCTATGTGGTCTAATGGTCGTAAATTTCACATTAAAGAATTGGATGAAACAAGGAAAACTTCTTAGAGTGGGGTAACTACAATATTCCAGGTTACTAATGTTTCCTCTAGGAGTGACAGACATCCCCGAGAATCTGAAAATAGATATTATGGGTATTTAAACGATATACTTGAGCGTGACTTTAATTCCTTCGAATTAGTTATGTTCAATGTCAAATGGTATAGGCTATGAATGCATGAACGTGATGAGGAAAGAACTGTTATTCAACATGCCAACATATTTCCAATGATTAAAACAACGATGTTTGAAAGAGGACATGATCACTATGTTTTTCCAAGCCAATGTGAATAGGTATTTTACTCAAATGTTCCTAGTGAAAGGTATCAATCATTTGTTGTTAGATATGATCCATGAGGAAGTCCAATTAAGTATACTCATTTACAGGAAGAAGATGATATTGAAGATCAAGAAGATGATTTGACAGAATATCAGACAGAGCCGGAAGATCATGGAGGGTCGACATATGAAGAATATGAAGAAGATCATGATCTAGGCGTAGGAGACAATATTGCAATTACTAATGATGATGTCGATGAAAATATGCTCGAAAATGACATTGATGACGATGATGATATCATCAATCATTTCAACATCGTTTCAAAACCAGATGATGATACAGATGCTGAGTTCGATGAAGAAGATCAAGATAGAGAATAAATATGATTACACAGATGTTGAGGTTGGATTAGGTACGTGAATATATAATATTTTAATTTGTATGCATTATTCTCTTAAAATAATTTACTTTTAATGTCATGGGTTAATTACATGTTTTTAAGTTTTATGCAATGTTTTTATATCCTAGTTTACATGTTTTTAAATTGTTATTTGAAACCTGAAAATAGTTGTCAATATAGTAAAGTACGTGATAGACTAAAAATATCATTTAGAAACACATAATTTCATGTAACTTCATTAATTTTTGTTTTTGTAGTTTCTATGCATGAATCTTAATAGGACGTTGCTTTCCATTATTTTATATTTTATAGATTGGGTTTTGGGGATCAATTGAGAGTGATGTGAGGGGGAGGGGAGGGGCCATGTGAGATTCCACCTTCACGTGGTTGGCCTTGTTCAGTGGAGGATAAATTATTTATGAAACCAAGAGAAGCTCTTTCATTTTTATATCATCATGATCGTATAAGATTTCATGAATATTTTTACCTATTTGAATATTCATAGAATTGAGATTCGTTACATAGTCGTTGAAAAAAGACAAAAGACTTATGTAGCGGATATTAATTTGGTCTTTCTATGGGATATTTTATGCCATTAGTATGTAATTTTGTACAAAAATAATGGATCTTGGGGACTACACCATGGTCAAGGAACGAGGAACGAGGAATGATGAATGAGGAACAAAAATTGCACAAGGACTAGACACCGACAATAGGGACCTGGGAATGGGGCCAATGTTGAAATTTTTTCAAATAGTTTCTGTATGCACTGAAATTTGTCATGGATATACTATTGACATGCCTTAACTATATGGTAGGGTTTATAGACTCAAATTTGAGTGACACACCCACTTTCTTCCATCATCAATTCATCATGTAAGCCATAAACCCTAATTTTCTTTCAGAGTACCCAATTTGGTACACGCAAGTTTTAGGATTTCATCGGTCTTTCTTCATTTTTATTTTAGGTTCTACATTAATGTATATACAATGTATCTGCATCATCTTTGTGATTAAAAATCCCTCTATTTCATTCATTTCTTAATCAACACCATCAAGATACTAGAGGTGGGCAACATGGACTTGCGAATGGGGCCAACGTTGAAATTTTTTCAAACAGTTTTTGTATGCACTGAAATTTTTCATGGATAGAATATTTGCATGCCTTAACGATATGGGAGGGTTTCTGGACTCTAATTTGACTGACACACCCACTTTCTTCCATCATCAATTCATCATGGAAACCATAAACCCTATTTTTCATATGTTCTAGTAGATATGTTAATGATTCCAAGTTTCTTGTATTTGAATGAAGGTCCAACTAGCTTGCAAAGTATCAAATTGATATTTCAAGTTGATAAACCAAATATGAAATGAATCCAAGCATCATTTGATATCGTCGCAAGAGAGACAAATGTAAATAATCTTGTGACGAATTTGCTATACTATCGACGAAAAAAGTTTGTCGATAATTTTATGCCATCAATATGTAATTTTGTACAAAATAAATGGATCTTGGGGACCACACCATGGTCAAGGAATGAGGAATGAAAATTGCATGAGGACTAGACATCAGCAACAGGGACCTGCAAATGGGGCCAACGTTGAAAGTTTTTCAAACAACTTCTGTATGCATTGAAATTTGTCATGGATAGAATATTGGCATGCCTTAATGATATGGGAGGGTTTCTGGACTTAAATTTGAGTGACACACCCACTTTCTTCCATCATCAATTCCTCATGTAAACCATAAACCATAAACCCTAAATTTCTTTCAGAGTGCCCAATTTAGTACACGCAAGTTTTAGGCTTTCATCGGTCTTTCTTCATTTTGATTTCAGGTTCTACATTAATGTATACACAATGTGTATGTGTCATCGTTGTGATGAAAAATCCCTCTATTTTGTTGATTTCTTAATCAACACCATCAAGATACTAGAGGTTGTCAACATGGACCTGCGAATGGGGCCAATGTTGAATTTTTTTCAAACAATTTTTGTATGCACTGAAATTTGTCATGGATAGACTATTCGCATGTCTTAACGATATGGGAGGGTTTCTAGACTCAAATTTGACTGACACACCCACTTTCTTCCATCATCAATTCATCATGGAAACCATAAACCCTATTTTTCATATGTTCTAGTAGATATGTTAATGATTCCAAGTTTCATATTTGTATTTGACTGAAGGTCCAGCTAGCTTGCAAAGTATCAAATTGAGATTTCAAGTTGATAAACCAAATATGAAATGAATCCAAGCATCATTTGATATTTTTGCAAGAGAGACGAATGTAAATAATCTTGCAATGAATTTGCTATACTATCGACGAAAAGTTAGGCTTTAGGTATTAGGTATTAGGTGCTTAGGGTTAATAAGTTAGCCTTTAGCTATTTGGGGTTTATAAGTTAGAAATTATAGAGGTTATAAGTGACTAGGGTTAACATAGATGATAGACTAGTACTAATAATGGATATATGTAATAGTTAATGTACATGCTTGGGGTTATAAGGGTTAAGGATTAGGGTTAAATTTTCAAGGGTTTAGGGGTTTGGGATTCTAAAAATTGTAGTGTTTATGAGTCAAATGCGTTTTGGGAAATAAATTATAGTGATTATAAGGGTTAATGGCCATAGGTTCTTAGGGGTTAGATGGTTACTCAGTAATAATGGTTGTACACATTATTATTAAAATTATAGTTATAGGGGTTTAGGCGGGATCTAGAAGAGATTTGGTGAAGATATCCACTTGTTTATCTACTAAAGGAACACATATCCACAAAAGCTGTCCTTGAGCATGAGGTTTCCAAATTTAGTGCATCCAAATATCCATGTGTTTTTTCTTTTGATGATTCATTGGATTATGAATAAGCTCAATGGTACTTTGATTGTCACAATGGTGAAATGAGTTTGTGGAGGAAGACCAAGTTGATCAAGCATCATCTGTATCCAAGGAAGATTCTTCCCGACATGAACTTCACTAGCATAGTTTTCATTAGTGGAGGGTTTCCAGACTCAAAGATCACTCACACACCCACTCTTTATGAGCCGATATTCTTTTGGCCTCATGAATGAGAAATATACCTAGAATGATCAATAAATGTCATCATCGTAAATGTCATCATTGTCGTCATAGTATTGTAGCAACAAATTTTCAATGAGCATGATGTTCTTCATTGTTATAGCATCTTCGTCGAAACTGTTCGAAAACATGGGACTTTGGCCCATGAGTTTGGTGGCAAGAAGAAGACGCTTGATGGAATTTTGTATTTAAAATTTATGGGTTGAAAATTTACTCCAAGTTAGTTGACAAGTTCCTCTCCAAAACCACATGCAAAAACTTTTGAATATAGGAAAAATGTTCAAATTGAACACAAAATTTTAACACTGCTAGGAACCAAGACACAATTATACGAATAATAGGTGGTGGATATAAATCCTATTTAAATCTTCCTAGTATACCCAAAGTTTGGTGTTTGACTATGTCTACACATGGCTTTTAAAGTTGTCTAACACAAGACATCCCTTTGTTAACACTTTATATAGGCAAACTGAGATCTAATATTCCCTACCTTCATACATAGAACATACATGTACCTTATAATCCACCTTAATAGTTACATAACATTAATGTAAAACAACCTTAAAACTAGAAATTGTACATGTTCAAATAGTTTTCCGCTAAGACTCTTATAAACCAAACCCTTGTAATTGTTAACATATAACCCCTAACATTTATAACCCTATTAAGCTTATAAAACCTAATATAACCTCCCTATCCCCTACCATCTATAATCTCAATAACCCATATCCCATTAACAACTAATAGAACCCTTGGTATCTATAAAGACATATAATATCTAATCCTTACACCTATTGAATCTAACTAAAATAATAGTGGATTCCTATACCCTTTGATCCATAACCCTATAACCCATCTCATTCCTAACCCATATGAATCCCAACAAAAATAACCACTTCCATGATACATTATAACCCATAATATAAGACATAACCACTACAACTCTTAATCCCTAAAACTTATAACACCTATAAAAGTTAATCCATAAACATTATAACCCTCAACCACTACCCCCAAACACTTATAATTCCTAATATAACCTTGAACTCTTATATCCTAATCCTTAAACCCTATGAATCTTAACCCATATAACCCTTATTATTAATAACCCCTAAACTCTATAACCCTCAAACTTTATAAACTCTACACCTAACAGATAGGATGACTAACTCGTATAACCCCTTGCCCCAACACTTGTAAAACCTAACAAATATAACCCCACAACCCCATAATGAGTGTAACAATATTCACCCCAACAACCTATCACCCTTAACTCTCATAATTCCTTACCTTGATAACCTTATCACCCCTAATCCCCATAATTCATATAATATTGACCCCTATAACCTATCATCCTAACCTTTATAATTTCTTACCCTTCTAAATCCTGTCACCCCTGACTCATATAAATCCTATCCGTGGTAACCCCTAAACTGTATCTATGTTAACAACTAACCTCTAAACCATAACCCCTAAACCCAAAATTTGCATAATCCTTAAGACCCTAGACTTGTATAACCCCTAACCTATATATCCCTTACCTCCATAACCCCTAACCCCTAATCCATATAACTCATATATTGTGTAATCCCTATAACATATGATTCGTAACCCATAAACTCTATACATTTTAACCACTACAATTTTTAACCTATATTAACCCTAACCCTTATCACCCCTAAAGCATATAACTTTTATCTCTCTTAATTGTTATAGCCCCTTATCCTTAACACCTATACCATATATACCTTTCACCCCTTTGACCTATCACTACCAACCTTAACCCACATTAAAACTAACCTCAATCATCCCCAAATCCTATAATCCTTATCATTATGAACCCTTATAACCCATTGCCCCTAACAACTATAACACATATACCTTTATCGCTTTAACTTATCAACACCAACCTTCATAATATATAACACCTATTAACCCATACAATCCTTATAACTTGTATTCCTAAATGATATAACCCATACCCATTATAATCCCTTACTAACCCAATAAAGTATAACACCTATAACCTCTAATACCCCCATCCCCAAACTTGCAAAATTTCTAAACCCAACAATCATTGACACATATATACCCAAACCCATATAACACTTAATACTAAACTCTTGAACTCTATAACCCCTATAATCACTAATTCATATAACCATTATCAATCCTTAAATCCTATAACCAAAAATTCTTAGTCCCTATAAATATTTACTATAAATTTGATCCCCCCTAACACGTAACGTAATACCTAACACATATAACCACTAAATTCTATATTACCTAGTTGCTAACAATTAACCACTATAACCCCTAACTCATATAATTTATAAAACCTATAATCCCATACCCCTAATCCCCAAAATTATAGTCCCTAACTCCTCACCTTTTAGACCATATGAACATTTTACTCCTATAACCCATCATCCATAAGTTATCAACCCTAACACTTATGAACCTATAACCCCTAAACATTATAATCAATATAAACCATATAACCCTTAACATGAAACCCTTACAACCCACATCCACCAATATTTATAGACCATAATATTACCACTAGCACCTTTAACCATAACATTGGAGCCTTATCCCAACCCCTATATCCCCTAAATCATATAAACATTGATATAGCCTTAACCTATAAGATTTATAATCCCAACCCATGTAACCCTAACTAATAAATTCCTTTACTCCTAGCCCTTATATCCTTTAACTCTTATAAACCCTAATATAACCCCTGAACCTTAACACCTATAACTGCTTACTCCCCCAACCATTATAACCCCCTAACCCCTAAACCCTATATTCTCCAATTATTTATCCATGCAATCCCTAGTACCTATCACCTTAATTCCTATCCTATAATTCATAATATAATCCATTATATTATGATGAATTTAATTAAAATATATATTAATTAAATTAAAATAGTTAATAATAAAACATTAAAAAAAAAACAAAAAAAAATACAAATGCCAAACTAATCCGCCCGCACCCATTGATTACAAAAAAAAATTGGGCGTTGACCATCTACTAGCTGAGAAAAAACCCGTTCGAGGAGGAGAAAAACTAATCCGACGTCTGAGGAGAAAAACCAAACCCACGTCCAAGGAGAAATTGGGCATCTGAGGAGAAAAACTAATCTTGATTGTTGACCATACATCGTGTTCATGGGCATCCGAGGAGAAAAAATATATCCGACAGAGGCAGAGGAGAAAAACCCCATCTGTAGAGGAGAAAAACCCCATTTGACAGAGGTAGAGAAATGTAGATATTCAAGGGTCTAGGATTTCGATTGGACATCGATAGAGGCAAAGGATCCCTATCCGGAAAAACCTGTGGAGATATCGCGAAACTTGGTAATGTCTCTCCTCTTGCCTGCCAAAAATGTCTCTCTAAAATCGATAATCCTTTGTGAAATGTAGTTAAAACCCTAGTTTTAACATTGGCATCATTGTCATTGTGAGAATATTATTAGGTTGAAAAGAATATTAGTCACAAAATCATCTCTAAGAGCATTAATAGATCAACACCCTTAGACTTGGCAGTTTTTACGATTTTGGATACAAGTGAAAAATTACAAAGTTTGATCTAACATTCTACCTCATATTCCTTGCAATGCTAGTCAGTATATATTGAATCCATATTCTTTTCGGAGTGTACATATTATTGTGAAGTTTATGAGAGGAATTTGAAATTTGTGGGAACACATTTTGTGCATCCAAAAATGCATTTCCAGTTTCTCCTTCACCTACAACGTTCTCATAGCCTCTATCCACCCTCTTAATCAATAGTTCATCACTAAACTCATCATATGAATTTTTAGAACTTTCATCATTTGGTTTAGGTCCTTTGTTATCTATTCCACATGAAATATTACTTTGAATGTCTTCTTTTAAAGTGGAATCTGAATGCCTAAAAACAACAATTATTTTAATAGTCCATGAATGCTTTGGTTTTTTTGTCTTTTAAGAAAAATTCAGATAATTGAAAGAGGTAAATCTTAAGTCATTGCTAGTGGTTATATCAACACAAGTACTAGGAAATGGAGTTTTATTCATCTTAGGATCTCGTTGTTGGGAAACAAGGCTTCCCTTAGGTGAATTAGTACCATATGTGGCTAAAACCATGTCATTTTCCAAGAATTTATTCTCCCATCTTTAAACAACAAGAATGGTGTGTGAAAATGAAAATAAGTCACGTTTGAAGTGTGGCTATGTTTGGCTGCAATATTCCCAGTAAGTCTCATAAATAGAGTCACCAAAAAAAAATATGAAGGAAGTCTCATTCTCTAAATTAAATGAGATACATCATATTTCCCTGTCAACATTGAGGCCATGTGATGGCTCCATATTTTTCATTTCTTCAGCTTTTAGATGACAAACCTCTTCCTCGATTGAATGCATAAACTGAGAGCACTGAGGATTATCTTCAAAAATCTATTCCATCTAAAAGTTCATAAATGTATGTACCATTACATCCTTGATTTCCTAAAATGTTAGGATCTACCATGGAGTTGTAAAGGAATGCATCTCAATCATCTTCTTCATGATCAGAGAAAGATTTGGTACCTTGGGAACACAACTAATGGTCTTTGTATTCATAAATTTATTTTGTAGATAGTCCCTAGTGAATTATCATGGTTTTCAATGTAATGGATATTAAGCAGCTCAACCAATTTTTTTTTACCAATCTCCAATTTACATAAAGAAGAAAGGCAAGCGTATAAACCAAAGGCTTGGGATAATATTTCCTCCTTCCAATTTTTGCAAATGGGCATGTACACTTATTTAGCTCAGAAATAACTCCAAAATTGACCGCTACTGGTGTCGTTCCTCTATTGTGTGAGGCAAGAAATTATAGTGGAGGTTGTCACCTAGAAAATAAAACCATAGGGGGTGCTTTGGCAGAAGCAATTATCAGTCCCATATCTCCCAAACCTTCTAAAATTTGCATTCTAAATCCCAAACCTTCTCTTTCTTCCAAAATATCCGCATATTCATTGCCAACAACTCTAGCATGTTTATCCAATGAAAAATCATTCAAAAATTCCATGTAAACTTCAATCTCAAATTTTGTTGAAGTGTCGCCTCCATGACCCTACTTCAAAACACATTCTAGTTGATGTTGTAAGTTTGGTTTTTGAAGAAAGATAGAAGTCAAAACATGAAGAGAAAAGTAAGTAGTCTTGTTTCCAATGGAAAACTGATTTCAAATTTTGCTATCACCCATTCTAGAACATCCCAAAGTGCTTCCTATCCTTCCACCATGGCCATTTGGGAATATGTATTACCACACAAAATTTTGAAGAATCAACAGGTTCCTCAATTTTTCCATAAAATGAAAAGGGAAGAAGACATGAGAATCATTTGGAGTTTATCAATGTTTTTCCATATTTACTAGTTGATTTTCATGGAAAACAATTATATCCAAGG
>ML777775.1:607314-619684 GCA_009831015.1 Picea engelmannii
GTTTATTTTTGTAGAATCTTTTCTTAGGGCTTGTCAAATTTAACTTAGAGATGTTTTAATTTAGGTTTTGATTTGAACAGGGCGACAATTTAATTAGGGGATTCGTTTTAAGAATTTTATCAGGCATTAAGGTCTTAGGGTCATCTAAGTTGTCTCATCATCATCATCCATGCAACGTGCTCTTCAGGATGCACTACGTGCTCCAAGGGTGCCGCTCGCCTCATTTGCTTCCGTTGCGCGACGTGCCCTTCAGGATGCACCACGTGCTCCAAGGGTGCCACTCGCTGACTTGTATTTCTTTGCACGACGTGCCCTTCAGGATGCACCACGTGCTCCAAGGGTGCCACTCACTGACTTGCGATTCTTTGCGCGACGTGCCCTTCAGGATGCACCACGTGCTCCAAGGGTGCCACTCGCTTGCTTGACGGATTGGTAGACTCTATAACCCCTGGAGTCAACACTCCGCCAGGTGAACTTGTGGGATACTAAGGGCTCTAAGNTATTGCGCGCCCCTTAGAATCATCATGAGCGACTGTCGCAGTCTGCCCTCACGGCATCGTGGATCCTCTCGAACTAGGTAATCGTTAACCTATAGTTCGAGCCACGGCGGGAGTGCTAGTAGGCTATGGCAGGGCTGCTGTCCACACCTCTCCCTCAATCTCTCTGGAACTCGTGTGTGGCCTCTTTACTCCATATGTGAGTCTGGTCGACAAGATATCGTCAGCCTACATCATCAACCATCATGTCAGATCATGTCAACAACATATCATAAAATCAATAGCATATCATCAAAACAAATCAATATCACCGTAAATGAAACAATTCAAATAGCCCACTCCCTGACTCAATCCGGAGTCCAAGGGAGTTCCACCAATGCCTCTGCATCCTCAAGGTCCGAGACCCTGCGCACTCAATGAAACTGAGTCAGCAACACCTGCCTACACCCAAGTAGTAAAAACATCCTATCATATAACTTAACGCATCATAATGAAAGAAAAAGTTTTATCATCATAAAAATCCAGATCACTTGCGAGCAAGTGTCCTCAAAGGATAAGTTTGGTAAGTGCGCCAGAGAGGGATGTTACAACAACTGCTAGAGCACTATTTACTTATCCATCTTCCACACCTCATTTATATAGGATCCATGACACACATCGACAGACATCCACACCTCGATCAAATTCTAGAGAGGGTGGCAGAGTTGAGGATCATAGTGATGTGGTTGAGATGGTTTCATTTCCTAGAGCTAGACGTGTGATAAGCATGGGGACCCTTCCGTGCACATTTTTGGTCGTCGATAAGGGACTTCCATTAAAATAATCAAGACTCCCAAGTAGTTTTAATTCATATTTTAATCGTTTAATGTTGTCCTCATACGAAAATCATCTAGATTATTAATTTTAAATTAATGATCATATATTTTTGTCTGTAGGAAACAACCTTTTTTATAGGCACGTAGAGAGAAAGGCCTTGTATATTTTTGGGGAAACTTTACGCATGAGGTGGAATTGCCAGAATTCCAACCTCAAAAAGGAACTTATGGATTATATTGAAGGCCTCTTTGGTGTAGACATGTTCTATACAAAAGAAGTTACAGCTGTAGTGGGTGAATATTTAAAATATAGCCAGGATGTTTATAGATGAAGCTTGGAAATAAATCCTAGGTATGAGCATCCTCCCTCAATTACAGAGAGGGAGTGGAAGGTGATCATTGATGATGCAAAAGAGAATATTTTGAAAAAATCAGGAGAACAAATAACTGATACACCAAGGTAAATTGCAAATTTTTGAATTCAATACTAGCTTTATTTTTCTTTGGATCTAAATAAAAGTGTGGTTATATATAACATACTTGAAAATTTTGATGATAGGTTTCCTAACACTTCGAAGGCAACCAAAGAAAGGATTGCCAAACATGGCCAACACAAGCTAGGCTAGGGCGACTACTCAAGGTTGCAATCACGAATCGTAAGTACCCAAACATCTTAAGAATATTATTTGTATCACCTTACAAGTTTAAGGTAATTGCGGCCAAAAACATTAAAAAACCATACCCTTATGCAATGCAGGGTGACGACTTCGGAATTGAAACCATGGAGAAAGACCTCCAACTTGGTTACAAGTATGGTTATAAAGCTGTGGTTGATTGTAGGAAAAGCATGGGGCAGACCCCAAGATCCAATTTACGGGATAAGGTAAATAAAAATCAATCCACATTAACCTTTAGTTACTTATAAAATACGTAAATGTTTGATGTCGTCCATAATTTAATGTCTTACTTTGTTTTAATAAGGGAGAAACATGATCAATGAAACCATTAGTACTGAACAACAGAGCATTGATAGTGAAACACAGCCAGAATATCATGGTGCTCCCCAGCATCCCCATCTTAGTGAGGTGCAACCCCAAGATGTTCGTGTGACTGAAGCCCACGACGGTAAAATGTCTATATATTAATCATATACTTAATAATTTTGTACTTATAAATTTTGATGTTTCAATGGAAGAGAATGTCATAGATGATCATCCTTGACTTGAAGATCAGGTGAACAGGCCAACAACCATTCCAACGGTGCTGACTAGAGGACCGGGTAAATAATTACATTGCAGAGTTTTTTTTTTAATATTAATGAACTACTTCAATGATATTTAAAAATTGGCCATATAAATTTAATATTTTTTATTTTTTTAGGTGATGGCCCCTCACAGCAACATCCACACTGTGAGTACGAGACTAGACGTACTCGACATGAAAGGACTGAAACAACATCATCTGTTGAAGAGCACCCAATAAACGAAGACATGGACATTGATGATTTGCTTAAGAACTAGAAAGCAAAAAAGAAGACTAAAAGAAATTCATGATGTCATGTAATAATTTTATAAGACAGTTAGATGTACATTATATAGCTGATAATATACAAAAGGCTATTTCTATGGCTTGTATATATCTGTGAATGTAATTTTGTTGTACAGTTAATGATAATTTTATCTTCTCTTAATGATGCAACTTCCAAAATCTTGTGACATGATATATGCAACTTTGAAAGTCTTGTGGCATGTTTCATTGTGTTTCACATGACAAAGATCATTGCCATTCTTTTCATTGTGTCTTTTCTTTGTGCCATGGACATGGTGTTTATACTCAACATTGCCTCAAAGCCTACTTATTCATTCCTCTATGATATGTACAATGATGTTGAACCGTCCACAAATCATTGAGAGCAAAAAAATAAGCCAAGGACAGGAACCCAACGATTTCAATGTTAAGGTATTGTGATTCCACAAGGTGGGATACAAAGAGGAATTGTTTCCCTGCATAAACATGATAAATACCTTGATTGATAATGTGGATGTAACAAGTTGAACATTGAAATCATAAACCAATGACATAATCAAGCAATATCGGTGGTCATAGATGGTTAGCTATTATTCAGTCATTTAACGTTTTAATGTCTTTGAAAAATGTAGGTTTGAAGGGTGGTCATCTCCATGATCCAAAACAAATTTCCAAAAAGGTGTAAATCATTTTCTTCTCTTGCGTCACGAAATTTTCATTCATTTCCTTGTATACATAAATTCAAAATCAGAAAAAACAATGACACATAGCATGCATGACACATAATTTTTTTATGACTGGGAATAATAGTAATTTTTCATATTCATAAACAAAAAAATGAGACTTATCTGTTAACAAAGATTGGTCCAAGAGATTCGTCATGTAAGATAAAATTTCCATTGAACCACAATCATGTAGTGTAGATACCATGACCAACCTAGGCTATGAGGTTACCATGGTGAAAAACCGAGCAATAAGATTCTATATTTCTCATCCCAACCTTTCTACTCACATTCTTACCTAACCTTCTCAACACAAATCATTACAAGAATCTGGTTCATCCTACGATAGATAAGGAAATCTCTTCCACTACAACATGCAACATAAGGAATATATTCACTTTATGTACTTCATGGTCCCTTAGATATATTATTCTCTCTAGTTCTCTTTAGTGTGGATAGAAAGAGCTTGATCTATTGTATTCTTTCTAAGAATTTCCTAAAAGAACTATATTTGTCTCTCAAGGATATACAAAGTATATAATGGATAGTGAATGATGAATTTTTATCTTCCCTATCCTATATGCTCACCTACAACCACTATATTTCATCCAAAGTCTACAATTTTCCTCTTCTTGATGTTGATTTTGGTTAATTTCCAAATTGGTATATTGGGTTGGAAATGGAGAATAAAACATGAAATATGTAGAGAATTGATGTTAGAGTGCTTTCCACAATGTTAGAGTCAATGACAATGATATCATTGGTGGAAATGATGGATGACATTACCTATAACTAGCGGAATGTAGGACTCTTACACTTCCCATGGCATGAAGAACTTTATTGTATTATTTTCCTTGGATATTTTATTGTTTCTTCTTGGAGAAGAATATGGATCTCAATAACTCAGTACTACTTTTAGTAAGGAGGTGGTTGAGAAGAATATTTTATTGTTATTCCTTGAAGAACTAATGGATCTAGGAAAACAAATACTTCTTTATTGTTGAGGAGATAGAGCTAAAACCTATATAAGGGTTTGCTCTCTCCATTTGATGTATGGTTGGAATTGGGGAGTTCTCCCCTTTGATATGTTGTTGAAGATCTTGAAAGCAATGGAAAGATGAAAGATTTTTACTTTTGTGGTATATGTTGTTGGGGTTGATATTTCTGAATACTAATGTTGGAGGTCACTTGCATCAAGGATGTTTGAATGGCTGAAATGACATGGGTAACATATATTCCTAATTAGGAAGATAGGTCCCTTGTTAAGAAGACTTTAATTGTGGCTCATTCCCTCTGATTTATCTTTGTGTCTATGGATGGTAATATAATGTAACATGCTTTGTCTTAATTCAAATTTGTTGTTATGTTTATGTTGTCCATTTGTATACATACCTTCATACATGCATTGTTGGTTTTCCTCATCAAGAATTCCTACAAGTAATTTTCTAGATTTTTGGGCAGAAAGATAAATGTTTTGTAGATCCATTAAAAGGGATATGTTCACTTTCAATCCCATAGCTATTTCCCTTGGTAACCAATTCTTGAATCCACTTTCCCAATAGACTTGAGACTAGTCTTGATTCTCCCATCATTCTTTTTTAAACCTATTTTGCAATACTTGTTTTGATAAAGACACTCTTCATCTCACCTTGAGCCCTTTATTGCCTAAGATTTAGCAATCCTACCTTAGTGAAGACCCCCTTGAGTTGGATAAGAACCAACCTAAAGAGTGGGAGTGGTTTGTTCTGGTGACATTGGATAGTCCCTCCAAGTTGCCCTTAGATTTTCACCTTTGGATTGGGAATTTTACACAATGGGTGAGAGTTTGAGCGGTAACATGGGGAAAACATATTTTTGATGAATATTTTTATGTTTAAGAAGAGATATTAGTGACTGCCAGTCCAATTTAGAGTCCCAAAATAAATTTTAGAACCTATATCTGATCTAGAGGTGAAGATGGCAATAACATACAAGATATTTCATTCTATGCATCTAGTTAGCATAGTTTGTGGATATGTCAACCTTTGATAACAATGTTCTTAAACTTTATGTAATGAAGAAGGAATCCCTTTTGTACCCTGTGAAATCCGGAACAAAGAGGTATATGAAGGCATTTCTGCATAGGAGGGTAATAACCTTATTGGATTTGTGTAGGAAGAAAAATGTCCCACTGTCTGTTTCGTGGAAAATATTGCATTGACATATTAAGATGGTAGTAAGGAAGAATTTGGAGGGGGAATGGTCCATAGTGGTCCATAGAAATTCCAGTTTTCTGTATTCCTATTTATAGGTTGGAAGGGGGAAATATGATCATTGGGAATTGAAATTGTATTTAGCAAAGAACTAGTATTCAAGTAATAATCAGGGTTGCATTTTGGGAAATCTTAATTACATGTGACCAAATCGATGAAAAGCACAAAACTATAAGCTGTAGTTCTTAAATAATTTTTTGTAGCTTTTCTTGGTGCTACTGGTATATTGTGGACATTAATATAATTTCTTTATTTCTTAGTCTCAAGCCTTAGGGCCATTTTTTCTAAACAATGGCCTTAGGTGATTAACCTTTACCCTCATCCATCATCATCATTGTCTTCTACTTGAAAACCCTTTTCTTGTTATTGTTTGAGGTGGGGATGAATTCCTATGATTACAACTCCTATATTTGTTGCCTTTGAGCTATTGTTCCAAGCTTGATTCATACATGAATATTGATTTCATATTTACATGTAGAGTCAAATGGTTTCTTTACAACCACTACCTTTGTTAGTTTCTGGGGATTCTTGCCCAAAATAATTTTGGTTTAAAATTATTTACAAAGGTCCTGTGGATGACAAGCCTGGTGAGAACCTTCACCTTTGTCAGCTCCATCTTCCTTGCTCAAATTTTCTAGCTATATAGGAGTATTGTGATCTTGTTTGGCTCTAGGTCATTTAGTGCATATGTTTTCCATACATATGAAATTTCCATGGTGATTCCCCAAGTTTTTGTCTGGTCTTAAAGGTTTTCAGAGGATACATCCTAATCTATACTCCCTCCTAATATCTGAAGCAATAAGAAGTGTTCCAATCCTATCCATTAAATTGCCATTCAAATTCATTGTCTAGGTGAATGACTACTACATCTTTCATGAGAGTTGTTGATTGCAAATTAGTGAACAAATAATCCAGTTTTTCAGTATCCAACGGAATAGGTTTACTGGTAACATGGAAATATTTCCCTGGTAGTTAAACAACTAAATATAGCAATGATTTTCTTGAACCAGTTGCAGGTGCCTACAAGAAACCTAGTGACTGAGGATAGAGTTATTCTGGGGTCTTATCCTTATATTTTTAATACAATCTTCCTCATGGATAATAGTTGGTAAGATAAAAATGGTTTTGTTGACTTGGTGACAGCTGAGAACCACCAAGGCACTTGAAACTGCATACATCCATTCTCCAACGTTGACATGATATTGCCATGCTGATGTAAGATGACTGCAACAAAGTATGACTTCCTAAAATAGATTCCAATGTTGTGTTTTAAGCCTCCACAACTTTTCATGTAATCTGTTAGAAACTAATGTGGCATAATCATATTGCTGGCCATCTTTATAGATGTGGATTATCTCACCGTGTGAGATTTCCAGGCCTTTTATTTACTTACTTCCCAAGAGGAAGTAAAGATAAATAGTTTATCTACTCTAGATTATTGATATATCACATGTAGATCTTTTTCGTAGGTTCCATACTAAGGATGTTATGGCCTTCATAAAATTGACTTTCAGTGAGACTTATTTTTTCTATGAAGGTTGGCTGAATTAGGCTTTTCAACAAAAATGTTGCATTTGTAGATGAGGAATTGGAAATTGTGTCTTGGATTAAATTTTTTTTTGATCTGGAGGATGGTTATAGAATTCATAGAAGTTAGAATGACAACGAGAAGAAAGAGTGTAGAAACGTTAACAAGGACCCAAGGAAATTATTGATAGAGTTGTAGTTCATAATCTCGATACCCTAAACAATGAAAAAGCGACAATTAATCATTAAAACATTACAACAATTCATGTTTTATAAAGTGGAGAAGATGCAAAATAAAGGATTTATGGGGTGAGTGAGGGGTCCATGAGATTTATCACAAAGGGAAATCCCTTCCTTTTTCATATATGGTTGGACTGTGGCCTAGTTTTATGTAGGATTAATATCCTATTTATTTTGGCTTGTGTAGTGAGGTTTTGATTGCTTTCTTGGCTTGGCATAACTATTTGAAGGGTTGGTGAAAGTTTAATGGATACCACTATGCCTTTGTTCTTGATATCAGAAAAATCAAGGATGACTTACAATAGATATATAGATTATTTTATTCTTGTTTTGGGTTCAATACTTCATTGTATCCATCTTATTTTGTTTGCCTCCAATGTTTAGTACATTCTTTCATTTCTGATCTTTTTTTTGTTTTCTAGCATGTCTGTGATCTGCGGGACTAGCCTGTGGTCTAAGAACCCACAACCTAGGGGCATCTAAGCCGTCAAAATCACCTGGTGATTGCACTTGGCATGGTCCACACCAACCCTTAACATGTTTGGATTTTTTTGGGTGTCTCCTCCCAACTACTGCGAGTTTCAAACTTTGGCTGCCTTACAAAATGAAACCCTCAAAATCCAATCACGCTAGTGGGATTTGACACTCTTCCAGTTTTGATCACTTAAATAAACTGTTTAGTTCTTTAAATAGACTAGTTAATTCCTACATGTAGTCATGATTAAGTTACATTCAGTCTTGGCTTTTCCTATTTATGACAGGAAGCTCCATATTTTTCTGGATGTTTTGAAATTAGGTCCTCTTCTTTATGGGTGGATCAAGTTTTTATCATTCTTCCATAAACTTTAAACGTGTCATTAGTTAATATTTGAAATTGATATCTTATGGAAGGATACAATAAGGATAATCCCAAGATACTTACAAAATTTGAACACCATTTTCATCTTGCATGTATCCTCGAGTGGATGGAGAGGAGTGATAACTACCCCATATGTTACCATGTTATTCTTTACCTTTACCTACTCTAAATATATCTCAGTTAGATGTTAGCCATACCTACAGCTTGAAATCGATGGTTCATTACAATTTTTTCTGTATGTGGTGTTGCAACATTTATTACATGTGAGGAGCAAAATTGACAACTTCTAGGTTCTATTTAACAGATGCAGTGAAAAACTACACTGCTGTGAAATTCGATTATCGAGTTGTGCATCAAAGGGACTTTTTTATTTGTGGTTTTCATGTTTTTAGGTGATCATGCGTACTTTTTTTAATTTGAAAATCCCTTACTGTGATTACATTTTTTACATATTGAGATTAATTAGTTGTGTTGTTGGTGGCTTATTGCTTGGTCTTTTTCTTAATTTACTATAGGAAATTTTTTTAAAAATAACCTCAAAAAACCTAGAGGCCAAAACAAGAAAGAATAATTTAATAAATGCCAAGAAACTAAATCTGGAAAGTATATATATCTAATCTAATTGAATCGACTAACCCTATCTCACTTTTTGTATGAAAATGAACTAGAGTTGCTTGAGTTTTCCTTTATAGAAAGGTTCCACACACTAAAATTAAAGTTTTCAAATGAACCTACTCTGCACATGGATATTTTTTGATATGAAATGTATTTGTAGTAACATGGGAAATATTATCTAAACTTTTAAGTTGAAACTTAAAAAAAAAAAAATTCACTTGAAAATTTAAAAACAATGTAATGTTTCAACATTCTACGTTTGAAATTTTTTAACCATGAAAGTGTGACTCAAGATGTGTATATACCCATGAATTGTTTATTAACCCTTCACATTATCTTGATGCACACTCTCACATTGGAAGCTTCCCCTAACATATGAATATCCACCAAGAATTATCATGTTTGAAGTTTATTTTTATTCAGGTCTTATAATGGAAACGACTCTAAAGTCCTAATTCCTCTCAGATTCTTGTCAGAATGTTACTATTGAAAACTTCCACTAAAGTGTTGGTGATGATTTCATAGAAATCAAGAGTACTTGGTATCAGTATAGATGATATAATTTTGCGTCGAAATAGTCATCGCAAAATGAGCCAAATCATTTTCTTCTCTTGCGTCATGAAATTTTCATTCATTTCCTTGTATACTTAAATTCAAAATCGGAAAAAAAATGACACATAACATGCATAACACATAATTTTTTTATGACTGGGAGTAACAGTAATTTTGCATATTCATAAACAAAAAAATGAGACTTATCTTTTAACAAAAAATGGTCCAAGAGATTGGTCATGTAAGAGAAAATTTCCATTGAACCACAACCATCTATTGTAGATACCACCACCAACATAGGCTATGAGGCCACCATGGTGAAACAACCAAGCAATAAGATTCTATATTTCTCATCCCAACCTTTCTACTCACATTCTTACCTAACCTTCTCAACACAAATCATTACAAGAATTTGATTCATCCTACGATAGCTAAGGAACTCTCTTCCACTACAACATGCAACATAAGGAATATATTCACTTTATGTACTTCATGGTCCCTTAGATATATTATTCTCTCTAGTTCTCTTTAGTGTGTATAGAAAGAGTTTGATCTATTGTATTCTTTCTAAGAATTTCCTAAAAGAACTATATTTGTCTCTCAAGGATATAAAGAGTATATAATGGATAGTGAATGATGAATTGTTATCTTCCCTATCCTATATGCTCAACTACAACCATTATATTTCATCCAAAGTATACAATTTTCCTCTTCTTGATGTTGATTTTGGTTAATTTCCAAATTGGTATATTGGGTTGGAAATGGAGAATAAAACATGAAATATGTAGAGAATTAATGTTAGAGTGATTCCCACAATGTTAGAGTCAATGACAATGATATCATTGGTGGAAATGATGGATGACATTGCCTATAACTAGCGGAATGTAGGACTCTTACACTTCCCATGGCATGAAGATTGTACTCAACCCATGCTCCCATTATTATGTGAAAAGACTTTCCCCACCAACCTCTTACATAGATTCAAGGATTGGTTGATAAGTCAGAGAAGGTATATGGCTTCATTTAAGGCACATTGTAGAACAATATGAGTTCTGAGAATGACCTTGGATATAGAGGATTTATTTTCCCATAGGTCCCCTTTAATGTTCCCCTATAGTGGAATCATAGTGCCTCTCATGCCTTCATGTGTTTTCTATGGTGGGTTGCATCACCATACATTGAAGCACTTTGAAGGCCTAATTACTATTTAACTATTTGAGTGAAGGTCAATTGAGTTGTGTTAGAGTCTTAGGATTGTGTTTTGTATTTGTAAAATACACCATGTGGAACTCTTACATCAAAGCCATACATTTTCATTGACCTATTGAAATAAGTATTATCAAATAGTTGTTGTACCACCCGAGCACATATTTTAGTTTAGACACATTTTCTTTGAGTATTTCATATTCTATATTGCATTATTTATTATATATATAACCTTGTAGGTTAGAAATATCAAAATTATGAATGGCCTATTTGTAATAATCTTTACCTTCTCCTTGCACAACAAATAAATAGAATAATATATGAAGACTTCAATTTCGTATTGTAAAACCTCCTATCTTAGCATAGTTTAATCCTTTAATCATTATATTATATTCATATATTAAGAGAATGTTACACGGTTTTCCCTAAGATGCTAAAAATTGTCCTTGGACCATGCTTAGGGCCCAAATACCAATCCCTATCATGCCAAACCTCACAGTGGATTCAATAGTATACTTTTGGGCTAAAGATTCCATTTATAAAGCTTGCTTGGTGGTTTCAAACCCTATGCATGGTCCATGAACCATAAAGAATATTTTAACACCCACAATACATTGGATTTTATCCTTGGACCATGGGAAATATCTTAATAACTATCTAGAGTGGAAAATATCATAATGGTTCTCAAGTGATCTTTTTCCCAATAAAAGATCAAGTTGCAGACATTTTCACAAAGTCTCTTACATAAGTGAAGTTTTCCAAACTTTGATCTATGTTAGGAGTTTAATAAGTTGTCATTAAGGGGGGATATGCTCTAATGCCTCCTTCTTTCTCCTATTGTGTCACCTTTTTAAATCCTTCAAACATATCCTAGGATGTTCTTAAGGGGGGATGTTAGGATATTTCGACACTTAGGAGTTATTTAATATAAAATTGGTCTAATGTGTCTTTATCCTAACATGGATAAGGCCTTGAATCCTATCCTTGGTAAAACATTTCTCCTAATTGCATATGTATCCCACTTGGTGGCTAAATATCCCCTTTGAAGGATGCATGTAATGGTTTAAGACCCCATTTTATCCCATGAACCCTCAAATATTCATTTAGTTGATATGTCTCTTCTTTTCACTACTTTACCATGGTCAAGACACCAAGATCCATCCTTGGTATGAAAAAAATACTATAGGCACCCATATCCCATTTTGAGATCAAAGATCCTTTTTAGAGGTCCTCATGTTCATGGACAATATCCTTAAAATATTTAAATATGACTTGAGTCTCTTTATTTTCTCTCCTTGTCATGGTTATGATCCCTAGACCTATCCTTGGTGAATGAAACCACCTAATGTCACACATATCCCAATTGGAGGCCAAATATCCCCTTGAAATAAACTTTGTAGTGGTTCAAGGACATTTGCATGGTTCATGAGCATTAAAAGTTTCATTTAGATCTTAAGACCCTTTATTTTCTCGCATGACCATGGTCACAGTCTCCAAATCCATCCAATGCATCTAAAGTTTTCTAATATTTCCCAAATATCATTCATATGTTAAATAT
>ML777775.1:620042-630792 GCA_009831015.1 Picea engelmannii
TGATACACAAAATATTATAACAATACCCATATCTCACTCAAAGGTTCATGATTCCCTATAGACAACATGTTATGTGGTTTAGGGCATTGATTATGTCCCTTAATCCCTAAAGGATTCATAAATGACCCAAGGGACTTATTTTCTTCACTTGGACATGGATAATTACTTAATGCACATGTCCCTAGTGTAAAATATTTCATAATGGTACACATATTCAACTTAGAGGCCAAATATTTCCTCTAAAGGGATTATGTTGAAGGTGATGTTCATGGATATTGAGCCTTACAAATCCATTTATGGAATCCGTACCTTATTGTCCTCCCTTTGTTATGGTAAAGTCCTTGAGACCCATTCATACTATGAAAAAACTCATTATTACACTCATATCCTACTTATATGACAAAGATTCACTTTAAAGGAACTATGTTGTAGTTTGAGGCCTTGATCATGGCCTATTAGATCAAGAATATTAACTTAGGTCCTAATTCCCTTGACTTCTGACCCAACCATGGTCAAGGCTCTAGTACCCATCCCTAATGCATAAAACCTTCTAATGGAATCCACATACCCCTCTAATGATAATGATATCTTATATAGGGCATGTTTTGTGGTTTGTGGCCTTGTCCATGGCCCTTGTAGGTCCTCAAAAGATTCATTTAGAGCCTAAGGGATTTATTGCCCTCTCATGCACATTATCAAGGCATTGAGACCTATCCCCATTATCCAAGGAATTATAGGAGAAACCATGTTCCACTTGGAGGATATGGTAGTATTAATATTAAACTGGTAATATTAATATTAAAATTGCAGCCTAAAATAACTTTTTATTTATTTTTTAAATAAATATTACTCATTACACTTGCGACAACAATCATACAACTATGACAAATTTTCTATATAAACAACAAAAGTGGTCATATCAAGTGCGACAAAAACTTAAACTGCTGCAACAAATTTTCTATATAAACAATGAAAGTTGTCGTTGCAAGTGCGACGACAACTTAAATTGCTGAGATAAATTTTCTATACAAATAATGGAAGTTTTCGTCGCCATTGCGATGAGAACATATATTGCTATGCCGCTTTTTCCATATAAACAACGAAAACTATCGTCGCAATTGAAATGACAACATATATTGCCACGACATTTTTTCCATATAAACAACAAAAGTTGTCGTCGCAATTATGACTCCAACATATATTGCTGCGACGCTTTTGCCATATAAACAACGAAAGTTGTCATCTCAGTTGCGATGAAAACTTATATTGATGTGACAGTTTTGCCATATAAACAATGGAAAGTTGTCATCACAATGGCGACAACAACTTATATTGCTGCGACGCAAGTGTGATGACAACTTAAATTCTTGTGACGTATTTGAAACATAAACATAAAAAAGTTGTCATCACAAGTACGACAAAAAATGAGATTGCGACGCATTTTCTATATAGACAACGAAATTTGTTGTCGCAATAGTCGTCTCATTTGCGATGAAATGTTGGTTTCACTTAGGTTTCCTATATTGTTGTATTAGCGACGATATTTCTTTTTTGTTGAAATTGTGAGAAATTCCTTTGGGTTGTCGCTCTTGCGACAGTTCTTCAAGTTCGTCGTAATTTCCATGTGACATAAAATGATGTTTCAGAGACTCTATTCGTCGCAATATCCACGACGTAACGTTACAAGAGTGTTGAAATAGCCACCGCAAAATGAGCCAAATTTTCTAGTGTGTGAGTGTACGTGGGTTGTAATGGTGTAGCAAGCGTGTGTACGCGGGTAGTAGTGGTGCAGGGCATGTACATCTTCAAAAAAATGGTTTTTTAGAAGAGCTATTCAATGATGGATTGGAAAAAATAGCAAGTAATATGGCCTGATGCCAGGTATGCATGTCTGTTGCAATTTAGGGTTATAACAACAACAAAAGTAAAACTTCATTTCATTGACAAAAAATGACTGAAATATGCTTACAGACAGAATGGAAATAAAATAGCTTAGGCACTGGTAGCTTATCTCTAAGAAGAGATGTGGCAGCTACTGGCCTCTGAACTTTGTGTTACAATGAGGCTCGAAGGCCTATATATTATTGAGAAACAATGGAAAACCCTAAACATCCAAAAACCTAACCCCAGGAGATGAAATGCCAGAATATGGGCCCCGTTGGGGTAAATTGGTACATCAATTTCTCGGGGTCGTAACTTTGGCATACTATCTCTGTTTGATGCACATGATACATCATTAGAAAGATCTATCCGAGGACTACACTGCTAACAATGAATATCAAGTTATAAAATGACTCATATTCAACAAATATGAGTCTGTTCTGAACTCGATATTCGTTGTTAGCAATGTATTCCTCAGATAGATATTTCTAATGATGTATCATGTGTGTCAAACGGAGATAGTAAGCCAAAGTTACAACCCCGAGAAATTGATGTACCAATTTACCCCAACGGGGCCCATATTCTGGTGTTTCGTCTCCTAGGGTTAGGTTTTTGGATGTTTTGGGTTTTCCATTTTTTCTCTTCAGAGGCCAGTAGCTTCCACATCCCTTCTCAGAGATAAGCTACTAGCACCTGAGATATTTTATTTCCATTCTGTCTGTAAGCATATTTCATTCATTTGTTGTTAATGAAATGAAGTTTTACTTCCACTGCATCTCTGTTTTTATGTGTATTTCTATATTTCATTGTGTTCCTGTATAAATTTGGATCAGTGGTATCAAAGAAGTCTTCTCTTTTTTTATCCTTCTTTGTATGTCCCCAATGAGGTTAGGGTATAAGGAGTTAGGGCTCGATCTGGTTGAATTGTAGCAATATCAGCCTCGCAAACCCCGACGGTCGCCCATGGGGGAAGAAAAGAAAGATGAGGGAGTAGGAGATCCTATCAAATTATTACTTGAGGAGGCCCTTGAGAAACAAAGGAATGCGATGATGGACAACTTCTCCGAGATCCTTCAATGGCTGTCCACTGGAAACACATCTACATCCAACAACCACTCTGGAGGCACCACTCCTTTTAAGTTACAAGTAAACTTTGACATTCCCATATTTGAGGGCCAAATAGATGCAAATGTCATTGATATATGTTTGAATCTATTAGAAGGATATTTCTCAGTTCATGACTTTTCCGACCGAGAAAGGATTATTTTTTCACTCCTTAAATCCACTCCCGATGTCAAGGATTGGTGGGAAACTTACTGGGAGAAACAAAGCGAGGGGGAGCCCTCTCTGTTCTTGGTCACACCCACTTGGAATTCTTTCTGAGACACCATAAAGGAACAATATTATCCCATGGGGAGCTATGAGGACAAATACATACAATGGACTACGCTGCAGCAACAAAGGGACCAAGATGTGCATGAGCCAACAAATCTATTCCATACCCTACGCACAAAGTTGGGTATCAAAGATTCAGAGAAAAAATTGGTCTTAAATTACCACAATTGTCTTCATAGATACATTTAGGAGGAAATGGAGTTCCTTGACATCTCCTTTCTTGGTGCGACATACCGGTATGCTTCCAAGTTTGAGTAGAAGTTCAAACAGAAGAAGCGATATTTTGGGTCTACGAATCATAAGAAAGGGAAAGGTACCCCCAAACCACCAAACAAAGGACCAAGCCAAGGTGGGGTGTCCCAGGACAACCCGCCAAAGGCACAAGCAAATAAAAACACCACGAAGCCAAAAAAGGACACGAGGAAGTGGTGTGAGTTCCATAAGAGCTCCACTCACAACACAAGTGAGTGTCGAGCCAAGCAGTGACTGTTAGCCAAGTTGAAGGATTCTGAATCGAATGCAGGCTCTAACTCTGAATCAGAACCCAACAAGGGGAATGACAGGGGGAAGCATATTATTGATGCAAAGCCCAACGCCACCGTTTCAACCACGAAGATCCAAAAGAAGGAACCAGAAGATCCAGAGGAGGAGGAGCACCTCTTCCATTCCTAGATGTGGGTAAAGGGTTCCCCGTTACAGTTCATTGTTGATAGTGGGAGCCAGAAGAACCTCAACTCAGTAGAGGTCATGAAATGACTAGGCTTTCTAACCACAACACACCCACAACCATACACCATCGGGTGGTTGCACCAAGGACAAGACCTCCACGTCAGCCTACAATGTCACCTTCCCTACAACATCAAGCCCTTCACGAATGAGGTATTATGTGACATTGCTCCTCTTGATGTTTTTGATGTATTATTAGGCCAACCATACTTGTGGAAGTGACATGTTGTGTATGAGTCCAGGCCTCGTGTTGTTATTATTACTTTGGGTAATAAGTTGTATAGGATACCAGAAATAACATCACCTACAACCATCTCTTTGGTTACTACAAAACAATGCAGTAAGCTCATTGCCAAAACCAGGAAATTTGTTTTCCTGATGATCCGCCCTCAGGGAAAGAAGAAGACTATGGTCACAACCTCCAAAGAGGGCCCCTCTACATGAAAATAGTAGATGGATAAGGTCGTGGAGGAGTGCGAGGAAATATTCACCTCCCCCGTAGGGGTGCCTCTACACTATCCGGTCAAGCACCCCATATATATGACCCTAGGTGCGTCATTGCCCAATGGACCAATCTATCGACGCTCTGTTCTAGAGAATGATGAAATCAAGAGGTAGATTCAGGTTATGTTGCATAAAGGTCACATCCGTCTGAGTTCATTGCCCTGTGGGAGCCTGATCGTGCTAATGCAAAAGAAGGATGGGACTTGGAGACTCTACATTGACTATAGGGCACTGAAAAAGATCTCCCTGGAATAGGTACTCAATCCCACATATTGATGACCTTCTGGACCAACTCAAGGGGGAAAAATATTTCAACAATATTGACTCGAAGTCTGGGTATCACTAGGTACCAATCGAACCCTCTGATGTGTGGAATACTGCCTTCAAATCCAAGGAGGGCCTTTTCGAATGGAAGGTCATGACTTTCGGGTTGACGAATTCCCCTGCAACCTTCATGAGACTAATGGAAAACATATTGTGACCATTCACCAACTCATTTGTAGTGGTGTACTTGGATGAAATTCTAATCTTCAGCCAGACTTGGGAAGAGCACCTCCACCACATCCAATAGGTCCTCCAAAAACTGCGGCAACATAAGTTATGTGCCAATTTGGAGAAGTGCACTTTTGGCATGACCCAAGTTCATTATCTGGGATACATTATTGATGAGAAGGGGGTGCATGTGGAATGGTCCTATAAATCTTCAACACTGGTATGGTAAAATATCCCTATAGACAAAGCCACACATCTTCCTTATTCCACAAGTCAAATTGCTCAAACCATCCACTCACATCCTGTTAAAGATATTTTTCAAAAGCACATTCCACAAACAAATGATCTGACGATTCCTCAGCTCTATGATAAAGAACACAAAAAAATGGTCCAACTATGTTCCTTTTTTGTAAAGCCTTCCGGGTTAGCAGTTTATCTTACGGCATGAGCCACATGAATTTTTTTTTTTTATTTAGAGCCTTCACATTCAAGATTATTTTCCACCACTAGACCATAAGAACTGGTACTACTCCCAACAACAATTGATACCTTGCTTTGACAATATAATAACATCCGTATTTATTCCCTAGCCAAATCAAAACGTCCTTCTCCTCCCTCAACCTTATACAGGCTCATTTGAGTTCACTTGTGAGTGCTTCCCATTCCCTCTACCAACCGCCTTCTAGACCAAGATCCTGAGGCATTTTCCACTCATGAGATCACATGTCCATTCTATCCAGATCACTACAATCTTTGAGGACTCTAATATTTTTCCCATGAATATAATGTATTAAGTTTGGAGAAATTATTATCTAGTTTCCATGGCCCATTTTGTGTCTGCTCCAACTCTCACTTCCACCACATTCCCCAACTTGCAACCCAAAATTTTTCCTATCATCGGGTAAGAAGACACTAGTTCCTTCCAATGAGAGGAGTCATTTCTCCAAGATTTTTCCTCCCTTGTAATCCAAGTTAAAATAAAATATGGTGCCAAGTACTTTTGCCACATCATACTATTCCATAAATCTTCTTTGGTTATCATGTTCCACATAGATTTTCTAGCTATTTCTACACCAAAGGTATGGATATTTTTCGTACCCGAACCACCTTCATTCTTTGGTTTTGATATTGACTTTCATCTTGTCCAATGCACCCACTTTTCTTCTTCTTTCCCACTCCGAAGGAAATTAATTAATTTTTTCTTATTTTTTCCAATATCCCTTTATGGATGTAAGCTCATAATTTTGAGTAAATTGAGATTGCTTCTAGCATCAATTTGATCGAGGTCAAAATACAACAATTACAACAATAATGGATGGACTTTTCTATATTCATTATCGTCCATCTTTAATGTCATTTCTTGTATGAGTTTGGCTTGAGACAAAAACCCAAATACTTAAAACCTTCATTGAAATCTATCTCTTGAAATTGAAAGGTATCTAGTTGTTCCTCCTTTAATCCGATCTCCACTTTATTAAAACATAATAGAGATTTATCTAAGTTTATCATCATCCTCATGGATTTCTTATACGATGCTGATATTTCATTTAGTACATGCTATTTGACTAGAGACCCATTTGTGAATAGTAGAACATCATCGAAAAAAAAAGTGTGTCAATAAAAAGTCCTCACCTATATTTACCCCTTTCAACCTTCCATTTCTTTTGGAATTATAAATAGTCTGACTCAACCTCTATGCTACCAAAAGGAAGAGGTAAGGAGAGAGTGGGAAACCTTTGAGAAGCCCAGGATTTGGGATGAAGAAATGTGATGCTACCCCATTCATTAGAATGATAAAAAAAATAGAAGACACACATGTCATGATCTAATTTACCACATCTAGGGAGAAGCCTATATGGATTAACAACGTTCTCAAGTAAATCCAAAAAACATTGTCATAATCCTTTTATAGATCCATCTTCGCCACCATTAGAATAATATCTTTAGTCTTTATGCTATGGATCCCTCCCTATGCAATGCCAACAACATCGTGGATTTGTCTTCCCTCCGGGAAGCCAAATTGTTCATGGAGAATAACTTTTGAAAACAATTTCTTAAGTCTTACCACTAAATTTTTTGCAATTATCTTGTGCACTTAGTTTCATAATGAGATGGGTCTAAAGTCTCCAAATTCTTTTGGCTTGTCCTTTTTTAGGATCATAGAAAGAAAGGAAGAGTTAAAAGTTGGTAAAACCTAACATGTCACTTTGACCTCCCCAATCACTCTGAGAAAATATTTACTAAGAAAATAAAAAACACAATGAAGAACTCCATTGTCCAACCATCCTACCCTGGATATTCTTCAGACCTCAACCGCCTTCATTCTTTGGTTTTGAGATTGACTTTCAGCTCGTCCAATGCACCCCCTTTGCTTCTTCTTTCCCACTCCAAAGGAAATTAAAATGATTTTTTTCTTATTTTTTCCAATATCCATTTATGGATGTAAGCTAGGAATTGATAGTAAATTTGTGGCTTCCCACCTATTCCACTAATTCAAAATAAAAATTTTCATCTTGGTAATTTTCTACAGGTTTTTCAGGTCCCAAACTTCATGGGCCATTTTGAGGCCTAAACAATTTTTTCTAGACATTAGAGAAGCTAGGGGCTGCCAATGACATACCTTGGACCCAAAAAAAATATTTAATCCTTAGATAGTTCTTTCCAATGAGCTATCATGTGCCCCAAACAAAGATCATATGCAAAAGTAACACCCCCGGGAAGTTGACGTAACAACTAAACACATCGACGCCCATAAACCTTTTGGCGTGTCATCTTATGGGGTTAAAGTTTTAGATTTTTAGGGTTTTCTTATTGATACTTATGTTAAAATTCCTTTTCAACCTCAATTGTAACCATATTCTGGCAAATGAACCTAGTCGTTACATCTCTTCTTATAAATACGATGTCACCATTCTAGCGAGTTCATTTTGCTTTGAATTTTTACAGTTCTTATACATTCATTCATTAATATAAATTGAGTATTATTGTATCTGTGTGTTTCTGTCATATTTCTGTGTTTTATTTCATCCCCTCACACATACATATCAATGGTATAAGAGAAGTCCTCTCTTTTTTTTTTTTTTGTGCATGTCTCCAATGAGGTCATGATCCGTCAGGATTTTTCGAATGACTATGGTTGAGTTTAATTTAATTGCATGCATGAATTGACCATTGGGAAACTTAACGAAAGAGAAAGAAAAGAGAATGAAATTATACATCCATTAACATATTTTCAGATCTGAAAAACAATGAAAAACAGGAAACCATGATACACAGGTTGATAACGGAGTTCGACACAACTTTGCCTACGTCTCCGGGCCTTTTCTCTGTGAGGGAGGCTTCTTTATTTCTGTTTGAAATCTTAATAGTACATATTTACAATGTTGATTGGCTTCTAGACTGATCTGGTCATGTTAGCCCAGATCTCTAGAATCTTGCACAAAAAACGACACCTGAAACGGATGTCCCGAGCTCTCAGAAATCGTCTGACAGCATCTCCTCCTCAACAGCTTCCCTGCCTCAAACTGGCTTTGACTTGGCTTTGCCTCAGCATCTCTGCTCTCAAAAACCGTCCAAAAGCTGTCCCTTGGCCTCAAAATGGCCTTGGTTAAATAGTGGGGAAGTTGGTTATCCATCTCCAACTTCCTCCAAGAAGTTAGGCTCTAAAAATGTTTAATAACCCCCAAAAATGGCTTAATTGCATTAAATTAATTAAAAGGTGGTTGAAAAACCCACTTTTAACTATATAATTGGTTATATATGGGCTTTAGCCCCCCCCCAAACCATGGCGCGCGCACCTTTAACCGGTCATATAGGCTCATATGGCCGAGCGCTAGCCCCCTGGGGCTAAGCGCTGGCCTTGCCCCTTTCGCACGCACAACTCGGTCACATGTGTTATGGCATATACCAAAGGGCTTACGGGCATAACTGTTCAAACCATATAAATCCACGCATTTTTTTTAAACAGTGGTTATATGTAACCATATGAAACGCACCCGGTTCCAATGTAACGGTCATATATAAACCCCCGCGCTCCGTATAACCTCCCGCCGTATGGTCATATTACAATGCATAGAATCGGGGTCGGGGCTAAGCCCCGACCCGACCCCCCGCCGAATAATACATAATTCAAATTCAAATAAATGTTTTTACATATGTTTAACAAGCAACACTTTGTGGCTCTTCGGTCGGGCGGTTGTTACGAAGGCTTTAGGTGGAGGAGAGGTAACCGGTTCAATTCCGGTCCCAGCCATAACAAATTTTACACATTGAAACCTTTAAACCAATGACGGGGTGCCACGTGGCAGCCCTTGACTGGGCCACGTGGCACCTTTCCAACCAATCGCTGGATGCCACGTGTCGATCTCTAATTCATCCACATCTGTCGCCATATCAACTGTCACGTCAAAAGCCGTATGTTCTGTCATCATGCCACATCATCCTGCTAACGTCATCCATGCCACGTGTCACCCTTCCAATGGTGACACGTGTCACTTTAGGATTGGTCCAAGTGCGCGCCAAAAATGTCAAATCAGCGTGACACATGTCACGCTCTAGAGCTGCCACATGTTCTGTACGAAATCTTCCACATGTCATCGTATGGACCTGCCACATGTCCCTGTATGGACTGACACATGTCCTATACGGACTATACGGATAGGTACAGTCAGCATCCCAAAATTTTCCCTATTTGGCTCGGCGGACAGAATGCGATATCTTCTTCATACGGACTCCGTTTGACAAAACAATTATACCACCAGAATCAGGAAGATGAGACGGACGCAATGGTGTTGGTTTCGTTGGATTCCGAGCACTTTCATTTTTGAGCATTTTTCATGCCCTGACAAGCTTCTGAATCCGATTTCGGATCACACCTCCCAACAATAAGACCTTTTGGTCCCCAAAAGGTTACTGACCACTCGACAAGCTCAGGATAGGTCACCTAGCTTGCTCTGGATTCGATTACATTAATGGAAGAAAAATACACTGAAGCTGAGACATCCACTTCTGGTAGAACCAAGTGACTGCTCTCTTTCCTTCACGATGTTCCGCTTGCTCCACTGGTAATCCTTCCTCCTTCATGGGTACATGCAGAATCCTTTTGTCCTTCCTAGGACGAAGCTCCGGATTAAGCTTCCAACAACTAGCCTTTTGATGTCCACTCTTGCTGCAAAACGTACAATGAGTTTTTGGCATCCAGACTTGCTTAACCTTCTCCTTCTTCCATTGTGGACTTGAGCCTTTACGTCGTGTTTCCTTCTTGGACGACATAGGTTTCCTGTACAAAGTTTGTCCCTTCCAACACTTGGCAACACAATGCTTAGGTGAAAGACAATAAGTACATGGATAAAGTTTCCACAAGTTCCGGTTTACTTGATTATGCTTGTTATAATCAAAAGGAGAATTAACAAAAACATGACCATTATACCTTCCATGTTGATCTTCACTTTTCTTTGGAGATGACTTGCATTCACTACTACAACCCTGAAGTGATGCGCCATTTCCCTTTGTGAAGTGTTCTCGCAATGTCTTAAGTTGGACATTAGAAGCATCACTTGCTTCCGAAGTTTTGGAACCTATCTTGGAAGACTCTCCAAGGTCCCCTTTGACATATCCCAATCCTAAGTATCGAGGCCTTTCCTCAACCTCAATAGGATTTACAATGCCTTGACCTTGACGTCCAAGGCCCTTTCCTTTTTCATAACCCATCTTGGTTAATATTCTCAAACCTACACCTTTTGTGTGTTTTTCG
>ML777775.1:645485-677304 GCA_009831015.1 Picea engelmannii
ACTCAATAATACTTCATCCTTATTTTTGGTCTTTGGGACATTTTCTTCCTTAGAATCCTTTTGTGTGGCTTTTGTCTTCTCTCTCTTCTTCATGTCTAGGATGTATATGTTGTTTGGTCTTCTTGTTGCAGTTGCAACCAATCGTCCTGAGTTATTTTCTCTGATTTTACATTTTCAGGAATTAAACATAAGAGTGTATCCTTGATCACACATTTTACTAACACTGACTAGATTATGATTCAAGTCTTCAACCAATAGAACATTCTTTTCTTTTACATTTTTTCTTCCAAGCTCTAGTACGCCTTCTCCAAGTATTTTGGAAGATGATTCATCTCCAAATGCAACATTGCCACCCTTTCTCTTCAAGATTATGAATTTGTCTTGATCCTCGGTCATGCGTGAAGAACATCCATTGTCTATGTACCATTCATCTTCTTCTTTACATTCTTCAGCGGTCAATGCTATTCGACAATCTTCATTGTTTGGAATCTCTTACCTTCTCCATACTGTGGTTGGCATAGGGACATCTTCATTCATATATCTGCAATCTCGTGCTTTGTGACCAAGATAATTGCATTTGTAGCATACAATATTTTTGTCTATCAACGGGTAAAATGAATTATAACTTCTGTTGACAAATCCACGATTATTTCCATATCTTCTGTTTACACCATTCATGTTTCTTGCGTATTTGTTCCTTTCATTGATTCTACAATTAATTGCCTTATGTCCAAAATTTTTGCAAGTATAACAATGACCAAGAAAGAAATTTTGATACCTTGGAGTAAGTGACCTTCTTTGTGATGTAGTCCATCTAGGTTCATGATCTACTCTTCTGTAGTTTCCTTCATATTGATTGAAGCTTCTTTGATTCCTGAAGGTAGGAGGTCTTCTTGGATATTCATCTCTTTTGCAATCATTCCTTCTTTCTTGTATCCTGGTCCACTTCTCATCAACTGTCTATGTAGCTCTTTCTTCAACCTTCTTGTTGGTATTTGCATCTTCTTTTTATGAAGTTTCACCCATGCATCCAAGATGTGTTAATTCTTTTGGCACTTGATAGTTTCTTAAGTTCTTCCTCAATGAGACAACTTCTTGTTCAAGTCTCTCACAATCTTATTCTTTCTTTATCATTTGGACCTTCTTTACTTTTGCTATTCTTCTTGCTTCTTCGAGTAGAGTTTTCAAGAAAATGGTTTCTTCTCTTAGTGTTTGAAAGTCTTCTAATGGTTTATTTAAGCTTACAACTGTCTTTTCATAACTACCCAATTCACTTCTTAGTTTTCTATGCGTGTCTTTGAGGTTGCTATTTTCAATCTCAACATGCTTCAATTTTTTAAGATTCTCATCTTCTTGTTGAATCATTTCTACTTCATGATTTTCTTCTTTTTCATTGTCATCTCTTTCAGTGCTTGGATGAGGACATTCAAATTCAACATTTTCTACTCCTTCACAATTAAATCAAAAGAACTGACCTCTACTTTCTTCTTTGAAATATGATATGTTGTAATCTTCTTCAACTTCTTCTTCTTCTTCTGCTTCTTCCCTTGCATAAAGGTCTTGTAGCTTGTCCCAAATCTCTTTTGCTGATGCACATGATCCCACCTTAGATTTCATTGAATCTATTAATCCATCCAGGATGGTATTTATTGCCAACTTGTTGTTCCTTTTGCTTCCTTCTGAGCTGCAGTCTTTGGTTTCTTCAAAGCATTGTATCCTGAAGCAAATAAGAACCAAACATCTGCCCCAAGAGATTTCAAGTAAGTTTCCATTCTATTTTTCCAGTATTCAAAATTCCTTCCATCAAATGGTGGAATCCCATTTGGAATGTTGTCTTCCATTTTTGCATAGGATCTTCCTTCCATTGGTTAAACTGTACTGAAGGTAACCTGCTCTGATACCAATTGTTGATACTGAGAAGGGGGTGAATTAGTATCAAGTACAATTTAAAAACCTTTTTCAACTTATACTTAAACCATTCAATTATATCCAATGAGTGATGAACAATAGTATAAGAGTTACACCAATACACCACAATACACCATACACAATATATGAGAAATAATCAATAGTTTTTGTTCAAGGGAAGTAATGACTTTCAAAGGTAGCTACAGCTTCCAAATGTAAAAGGAGGGATAAAAATACAAGAGGAAGATACAATCCTCCAATATCAACAGAGATTTGAACTCTCCATCCTTTCCCCTTCATTCCACCCAAGAATATATGAGAGATAATAAAACTTTACATTAAATCATCACCATCAACCAATCATCACATAGAACCTGATAATGCTTCCTTAGACTTCTTCCATTTCTGCAATTCTTCAATTCTTGGAGTAATTTGATCCTATAGATAATATTACTCAATCTATTCTCTGAAACTCCTCCAATTTTCACTCCTTGAATCCTCCCCAAAAAGAGGTTATAGAAAGAATGGTAAACTTTATTCAATTCTGGTTTGTTCAGAAGACCCAACTTGTACAGAATGCCCCATGCTCAATATTTAACATACGATTTTGAAGCTCTCACAAAAGAAACTAAAGTCCATACTATTTTCAATGGAAGTGGTCCCACTTCATTTGGATTCAGTATGAAGAAGTTATGACTATTTTACACGGAACATCTATTTATTGACTAGCTTCAGGACTGGTCACAAACCCTATCTTCCACAGAGTGTATCTCCATAATTATAGTGAATCAATAGCTAAAATTTTTACTAGAGGTACCTTGATATGTCTTCTCAATACCATATCGATTTCACCATCTGAATCGATCTATAAAAAATTTTATAGAAAAAATGGTAAGATGACCTAAAAGTAACATACCTTAGAATACATCACCAAAATACTTCATCCTCCCTTGAAATTCGACCTTCTTTTCTTCTTATTTCCTATGAAATTTGACTTGTATCAAATGAATGTATAATGATGTTTATTTATACCATTTTTGTCACTTCCTTTTAACATTATGGACAACCTAACACTTTCTTATTTTGTAATGCTTTTCTTTAATTATCTTCAGGGCCTACATGTACTTCCGTCTTCAATTCACTTTGTCATCTTCAAAAATTAATTTCTCCTCAACCATGAGGATCCATGTGATGTGCCACATACCGCCAGAAACAACATGATGTATACTATCCATTCATGGGTGTTGTATATTGATGTCGACGCGTTCTCCTTCTCCAAAACCCGCAGGTCGGAAGGTCCACGTCAACACAGGATCTTTCCCTTTCACCGGCCCGAAGAGATTTTCCTTGGCTCTTCTATTTTCCTTTCCAAAAATCTTCACCCACAGTAAATCCTCGTGAGATCCCCTCTATGCACTTAGGAGATCGGATTTCTCACTTTCATGAGTTCAATGGTCAAGCATTGGTCTCTCGAATCCCCGAAACCCAAAACAATCAACGCAGACCTTTCTTCTTTCTTTTTTAGGATTTTCCTTATCGCGATTTCGGCAATCGCGATGTAGAGAAACTCATCTCCTCGACTCCCGAATCCTGATTTTTTGAAACTCTGATACTCTCGCGAGCTTTGACCTTTCAATGCCACTTCACTTCTGTCGGGACCTCGGACTTCGCAATATCGCGAATCCTAATGCAAAAGGCTCGGGACTTCACCCCGCGAAACTCTAAAACTGTCAACTGAATTGACTTCTTGTCGAGAGTGTGCCACCTGTACACTTGTTGACTCTGCTATGGCCCACACAATCCTATTAGCCTTTTGGATGTCGTGTTTTGGAATATTGCGATTCTCATTGCAAGGTTTATGGGACTTCTACCGACGAAAACCTGATACAACATCAACGTGTAAATCCAATGGCCCTTATGACTTGGATCTACGATCCTACTCCTTTTGAGCTTAGAACCTTTCGACGCTTTCACCATAACTCCCCTACTTTTCTGTGAGATCTGATGACTCATGGGGCTTCACGGATTCTCCACCGATAATTTTGACCGTCCGTCTCTTCTTCTGAGAGCTCGTCCTCCTGCGGTCCCCTCCTCACTATACCTTCTTACAAACTTCAAGGTACTTGGTCTCTTTTCCTGTCTTCAATGACCTTTTGAAGATTTCAGATCCTTTTGATATTTCTTCAAACCTCGAGTCTTTCAGAAAACTCTTACGTGCACTCCTTGCGGTGACCTTCAGATACTTTCAAATGCATACCTTCTTCAACTCCGCGCACACCTGCAGCAGCAGTCTCTCAATGCTTCAATCAAGTTCGCACCCCTGAGGCTTCACCGGCCTATACACTCCTTGCATGGCTCTTGTTCCCAACTGCGCCTTTTGGGTGAATGAGAACAAAATCTATCCCTCCTGAGCTTTCAAAGATGAACCTCTGAACACCTTGTCGATGCACTCCTTGCGGACAATTCAACTGCACTCCTTGCAGGAACTTTTTCTCAGACAGAGAAACAATTGAAACTCATTCCTCTCCTCTTTCCTCTCAGATTTCAAACATTCAACAAGAAATCATTCATACATAGCATAAAAGCAATTGCATGACAGAAAGAGTAAACCATTCATGAGCATAACATTCAAAGATGCATACATAGAGAATATATGAACACCATGAGTCTGAATCACAACTTTCTTTGTATTAATTCAAAACTTCTATACATGGAGTCTTCGACACAGCTCTCTCTGTTCTCTTCTATACTCATCATACACTAATGTTACAATACACAAATGAGGGTGTCTATATCTCGTTTCCCTCTTGCATTCTAAAACTGTCTAATCTGACATTCAATTCTATCTACCTGCATTAACTACCATAATTGCCTTCTACCTAGTAAGGACGAGAGAAAATCACTCGAGGTCTGTTTACATTATGCAAGTGCTCTCCTTCTTAATTATCTTATTTAAGATGGTGCATCAACTTCAAGGAAATTTCAAAATTTGCGCTGCGCTTGTCCAGCTGTCTTTTTCTTCCACATTGGCTCGCTTGAGATGCTCCTACATCATACTCTCTGGCTTGAAAATTTTCAGGGGCTCCTATCCATGAGCTCACGTATGGTCTGTCCATACTTCTGGATCTCTTCTTCGTTCTCGTAGCTGGCATCTTCAACTGGATGGCTCTTCCATTTGACCAAATATTCAAAGTATTCTTTCCACCTGGTCTTCTTGCTTACTCTTTTATCCAGTATGTGCTCCATCTGTGGCTTATTTGCAACTGGAATTTGCTTTGTCCACTAGATCACTGGTTTCTCATATCCTACTCCTGTTTCCTCAGTCTTATATGGGTACAAATCTGAGATATTAAATATCGGAGAAATTTCGATCCCATCGGGTAATTCAATCACGTAAGCATTCGCCCCAAATTCCTTCAAGACCTTACATGGTCCAATTTTCTTCATCTTCAGCTTATTATACGTTCCTCTCAGGAACCTTTCCTTTATCAAATGTGCCAGAACCAAATCACCAACCTCAAATTGAAGTTGTCTCCTGTGTTGGTCTGCTCTGCACTTATATTCTTGGCTCGAATTCTGCAATCGCTCCTTCACCTGGCTATGAAGTTCTTTCATCACCTCTGTGAAATCTTCTGCACTAGTGCTCCTAGTCGTAGTCTGTTCTGAATCCCTTAACTCAAAAATTCCTCTTGGATGCATGCCATAGACAATCTGAAATGGACTTTGCCCTGTGCTTCTGTTAACCGAGTCATTGTAAACAAACTCTGCCTGTGGTAATATGTTGTCCCACTGGCTGTGGTGTTTTGTCACCAGGCTTCTCAGTAAGTCTCCCAGAATTCTGTTCACCACTTCTGTCTGTCCATCCGTATGAGGATGATAAGCCGAACTAAAAGACAAGTTAGTTCCCAGCTTCTTCCATAAGGTCCTCCAAAAGTGCCCTATGAATTTTGCATCCTGATCCGAAACTATGCTTCTTGGTAAGCTGTGAAGTCGAACGACTTCTTTGAAAAACAGATTTGCAATATGAGTTGTGTCACTGGTCTTCTGACATGGAATGACGTGTGCCATCTTGGAAAATCTATCCACCACCACAAAGATTGATTCAAAACCTCTTTGTGTTCTTGGCAACCCCAATATAAAATCCATGTTGATTGCATCCCATGACCTCTCTGGTATGGGAAATGGTTGATAAAATCCCGCATTCTGTCTTCTTCCCTTCGAATGCTGGTAAATTCTGCATCTATCCATGAATCTCCTGACATCTGCTCGCATTCCTGGCCAAAAATATGACTCATTCAACTTTTCGAACATCTTGTCATGACCAAAGTGTCCTGCCAATCCTCCACTGTGTTTCTCCTTCGGCAGATTATCCCTCATGGAGTGTTTCATAATACACAATTGATTACCCTTAAACAATAATCCTTCCTGAATCATGTATTCTGTCCATTTTCTCTTGTCTCTGAGAATTGGATTCTCAGCTGCTTCATACGCCTCCTTAAAATCTTGATCATCTACGTACATGTCCCTGAGGTCATCAAAACCCAATGTTTTGACTGTGAATTCTTGCAATAGCAAACACTTCCTGCTCAAAGCATCAACAAATTTGTTAGCAGTACCAAAAATATGTTTAATCACAAAAGTGAAATTCTGCATATACTCAACCCATTTGACATGTCTTTGATTTAACGTTTTCTGTTGAGTCACAAACTGTAGTGCATGATTATCACTGTATAAGACAAATTCTTTCGGGATCAAGTAATGTCTCCATTTCTTTAGTGCCTGTATAATAGCATAAAACTCCTTATCATAAGTGGAGTATTTCACTTTCACTTCATTCATCTTCTCATTGAAGTATGCTATTGGCCTGTCTTCCTGACTCAAGACTGCCCCTATTGCAAACCCACTTGCATCGCATTTCACTTAGAATGTCTTTCGGAAATCCGGCAACACCAAAATTGGTTGTTTCGTAATATTCCTCTTCAACAGATTAAATCTCTTCTCAGCCTCTTCTATCCAGTGAAAATACTTGTGTCTTTTCTTCACTGTGTCCATCATTGCTGCACTAATTCCACTAAAATTCCTGATGAACTTCCAGTAGAAACTATCCAATCCGTGAAAGCTTCTCACCTCAAATATGTTCTTCGGTGATGGCCAATTCTTGATCACCTCCACCTTATCTGGATCCATCCTCAACTCATTTTCTGAAATAACAAACCCCAAATAAATGAGCTCTATCTTCATGAATGAGGATTTCTTCATGTTTATCAACAACTTCTCCTGCTGTAACCTCTGCATCATTGTAGCCAAATGCTTCAGATGCTCTGCCACTGTTTTACTGAAAACCAGTATGTCATCCAAATATATGATAATAAATTTTCCGATGAACTCCTTCAGGACTTCGTTCATCAACCTCATGAAGGTACTTGGCACATTTGTTAAGCCAAACAACATAACAAGCCATTCATACAACCCTTCATTAGTCTTGAAGGTTGTTTTCCACTCGTCACCTTCTCTCACACGAATCTGGTGATAACCACTTTTCAAATCAATCTTTGAAAAATACTTTTCTCCACTCAAGCAATCCATCAGATCATCCATCCTTGGCAATGGAAATATGTACCTGATGGTTATCTTGTTTATCACCCTTGAGTCAATACACATCCTCCAACCTCCGTATTTCTTTGGACTGAGCACTATCGGAACAACACATGGACTCAAGCTTTCTCTGACCAAACCTTTGTCCAACAACTCCTGGACTTGTCTTTTAACCTCTTCATTCTCTTGCGACGTTAATCTATACATGGATTTGTTTGGAAAACTAGCTCCTGGTATGAGATCAATATGATGACTCACACTTCTGATCGGTGGAAACGAGCGAGGTAATTCGTCCACTACTATATTAGTGAACTCTTCCAACAACTCCTGAATCTCTTCTGGTAAATCATCCACTCTTGTGCTGGTCAAAACAATCTTCAGTTTCCTGACCACAATGAACTGTTGATCCTCCTTCTTCTTGACCTCTGTAAGAAGTTCCTTCCCACTCATGAGTTGCTTACTTCCATTTTCACCTCCTTATCTTTGATTGGAAGCAACATGTGAGTCCTCCCATTCTTCTCTAGGGTATATGTGTTCATTCTCCCATCATGAATCACATTCCTGTCATATTTCCATGGCCTACCCAACAATAGATGACAAATATCCATGGGAATGACATCACATAATATCTTATCATTATATCCTCCTATCTTAAATTCAACTAAACAATGTTTAGTGACAATTACCTAATGTCCTTTTTGTAGCCACGCAATTTTGTATGGGCTTGGATGATCAATCGTCTCCAGCTCCAACTTTTCTACCATCTCTGTAGAAACGAGATTATCTGTGCTACCATTGTCCACAATGACCTTGCATACCCTGTCCTTGGTCTTGCAAGCAGTCCAGAAAAGTCTGGTCCTCTGGACTAAACTCTTTACCTCCTTCTCTGGTGTCAAAAGAGATTTTCGCATCATCAACGATTTTCCACCTTCAGCGTCTTCTGCCTCAACATCCCACCTTTGTGCTTCGGTGATGTGAGCTTCTCCACTCTCCTTCTTTTTTTCTAGACACTCATAAGACTTGTACCCATTCTCTCCACATGTGAAGCATGTTATTACTCCACCTCTTCCTCTTCCTCTACCTCTAGTACAAGGGAAAGTATTATTATCGGCATAACCTCCTCTCTACTCAGTATGCTTCCCTCTCTGTGAGATTCCACCTTTCTCAGTTCGAATATGAGGTTTCTTCCAGTCCTCCTTGGGCTTCTGACATTTATCCTAGGCAACTAATTTGCCTCTAGGCCGACTTCTTCCTCGACCTCTTTGACCCTGCTTTCAGCTCAGCTTCTCTTCCGCTTTCAGAGCCATCTGATAAGCATCTTCCACCGTTCAGATGGTTACCATGCTCATCTCATCCTGAATGTCATATCTCAGACCATTCATGTATCTGACAACATTTTCATCATTGCTTTCCCGATGACCTACCCTGATGTTCAGCTTATAGAATTCCTCAGTGTATTCTTTTACTGTCATCAGCTTCTGTCTCAGGTTCTGCATTCTCCTGAACAGAGTAATCTGGTAATCTCTGGGGATGAATTTTTCCTTCATCTTCGTGATCATTCTATCCAAGATTTTGATCATCTTCTTGCCTTTGCAGTGTCTGTCATCTTGTAGTTCATCCCACCACAATGATGAATTTCCTTTCAATCTAGTGACAACATGCTTGACTTTCTTTTCTTCTTCGACATATTCATAGTCAAAGTATGTGTCTAGAGCTCTAATCTAGTCAAGAAGCTCCTCCGCATCCAGGTTTCCCTCATAAACTGGAATGTCCATTTTCTCTCTTGTACCCATTCTTGCAATAACTCTAATCAAACGTTCATTTGCTGCATCTTCAACTGCAACTTCTTCTTCATGTTCAGCCTCAATCTCATTTTCAGAATCACTAAGATCCCCCGCACTGACTTTGCGTCTTTATGCTGTCTCCATGTCTTCGATTCTAGCTCGTAAATCACACATTTCTATCTCCATAGTTGGATCTATCATTTGCCTGCCCCTTCTTCTCAGCATTTCCCTCTCCTCTGGTGGATCAGGTGTTTTCCTGTCCCTTCTCCTTGGCGGCATGGTGAATTCTCTTTCTTCTCTTCTACAGAAAGCAAAGAACTTTTTTGTGCTCTGATACCACTTTGATGTTGACGCGTGCTCCTTCTCCACAACCCGCAAGTCGGAAGGTCCATGTCAACACAGGATCTTTCCCTTTCACCATCCCGAAGAGATTTTCCCTGGCTCTTCTATTTTCCTTTCGAAAAATCCGCACTCACAGTAAATCCTCGTGGGATCCCCTCTTTGCACTTAGGATATTGGATTTCGCGCTTTCACGAGTCCATTGGTCAAGCGTTGGTCTCTCGAATCCCCGAAACCCGAAACAGTCAACGCTAACCTTTCCTCTTTCTTTTTTGGGATTTTCCTTATTGCGATTTCGACGATCACGATGTAGAGAAACTCGTCTCCTCGACTCCCGAATCCCGATTTTCTGAAACTTCGATACTCTTGTGAGCTTTGACCTTTCAACGCCACTTCACTTCTTTCAGGACCTTGGACTTCGCGATATCGTGAATCCTAATGCAAAAGGCTTGAGACTTCACCCCACGAAACTCTGAAACTGTAACCTGAATTGACTTCTTGTCGAGAGTGCACCACCTGTACACTTGCTGACTCTGTTGTGGCCCACACAATCCTTTTGGCCTTCGGGATGTCGCGTTTCGGAATATCACGATTCTCATTGCAAGGTTTACATGACTTCCACCCATGAAAACCTGATACAACATCAACGTGTAAATCCAACGACCCTTATGACTTGGATCTACGGTCCTACTCCTCCTGAGCTTAGAACCTTTCAACGCTTCTGCCATAACTCCCCTACTTCTTTGTGAGATCTGACGACTCACGGGACTTCGCGGATTCTCCACCGAGAATTTCGACCGTCCGTCTCTTCTTCTGAGAGCTCATCCTCCTGCGGCCCCCTCGTCACTATACCTTCTTACAAACTTCAAGGTACTTGGTCTCTTTTCCTACCTTCAACGACCTTTTGAAGATTTTAGATCCTTCTGATATTTCTTCAAACCTCGAGTCTTTTAGAAAACTCTTACACGCACTCCTTGCGGGGACCTTCAGATACTTTCAAATTCTTAACTTCTTCGACTTCGCACACACCTGCAACAACAGTCTCTCAATGCTTCACTCAGGTTCGCACCCCTGAGGCTTCACCGGCCTGTGCACTCCTTGCACGGCTCCTGTGACCAACTGCACATTTTGGGTGAATGAGAACAAAAGCTATCCCTCCTGAGATTTCAGAGACGAACCTCTGAACACCTTGTCGATGCATTCCTTGTGGACAATTCAATTGTACTCCTTGCAGGAACTCTTGCTCAGATAGAGAAACAATTGAAACTCATTCCTCTCCTCTTTCCTCTCAGATTTCAAACATTCAACAAGAAATCATTCATACATAGCATAAAAGCAATTGCATGATAGAAAGAGTAAACCATTCATGAGCATAACATTCAAATATGCATACACAGAGAATATATGAACACCATGAGTCTGAATCACAACTTTCTTTGTATTAATTTAGAACTTCTATACATGGAGTCTGCTACACAACTCTCTCTGTTCTCTTCTATGCTCATCATACACTAATATTACAATACACAAATGAGGGTGTCTATATCCTGTTTCCCTCTTGCGTTCTAAAACTGTATAATCTGACATTCAATTCTATCTACTTGCATTAACTACCATAATTGCCTTCTACCTACTAAGGATGAGAGAAAATCGCTCGAGGTCCATTTACATTATGAAAGTGCGCTCCTTCTTAATTATCTTATTTAAGATGGTGCATCAACTTCAAGGAAATTTCAAAATTTGCACTGGCGCTTGTCCAACCGTCTTTTACTTCCGTGCTAGATCGCTTGAGATGCTCCTGCATCATATATGCATGTGCATTTCCATTCATGTCCAAATACCTTTATCAATATTGCAGTCTAAAACCCATGACTAGGGTTGACATCAATGACAACAACCAATCTTCCAACAAAACACCTTCATCATGAAAAACATCATATAATAATGTTATGGTGACTTTGGGTGGAGCCCAATTTCTTGAGACAAAATACATGAAACATATCATGTAGTCATCCATTATCAGAAATTATATAAGGAACTTTCCTATTTTATAACAAACTTGGTAAATACTTAAGTAACGAGACAAATATAATCTACAATGGGTGATGGTTATGTGCACCAATTATTCTTGCAAATTTGTGGCGTTGTGTTGGAATCTCATCATAGAATCCCTCTTAACTTCCTACTATTGACTTGGTCTATATTCATCGAGCGTTTCTTTGTAACAACCTCCCAAGAAGGAAACCCCAAACTCTAATGGCTTAGTCCTAGTTATAAGAACTATGGAAACCTTATGACATGACACGTGCTAGATATAGTATCAACCATTCATTCAAAGGTCACTGCAAACAATAAATTAACTTGGTCTTGGTTGGCCTTGGGAGTAGTAACATGATTTCCATCATAAAGATGGCATCTCCAACATTCATGGTGCGAATGAAATATCTATAATGGTATTGGCATAATCTCAACCACTTAGAGAAACATTTCTAAACTCTGTATTGCTTCCTTATATGCAGTAGCTTTGCATCCTCCATATTCCCGTCTTGACATTTCCAAGGTCAACTAAAATTCATTTTGGTGGCTTCCTTCTCTACACTTTCCATTGGTCCACATTCAAGAGATAAATTTAGGAGTCTCGCACTTCTGATCCCGCCCCTGGCTTGTTCCATTGAAAAAACCCCAACTATATATTTTATCAATCAATAACTCTCTAATTTATCAAGGAAAAATTGGATTTGGATACTTCTCCACTTGGTTGTAGATCAACACCACTTGGGAGAAAAATTGAAAAGTGGGTTTCTCCTTCTCAACAAAAATTATATTATTACGCGATAACTGTATTCCCCACACCACTAGAAAATGAATGGTTTTGTAAATATTTTGCTCCAGTCTATTAAACTATCCTTGTAGACAAAGCCACACATCCACCTTATTCCATAAGTCAAATTTTCCCAACCATCCACGTACATCTTGCTAGATTTATTTTTCAAAATCACATTCTACAAACAAATGATATGATGATTCCTTGCCTCTATGATAACGAACACAAAAAATTGGTCCAAATATATTCCTTTTTTGTAAAGCCTTCTAGGTTAGAATTGTATCTTGTGGCATGAGCCACATGAATATTATGTTTCTTTGAGGATCCTTCATCTTCAATATTCTTTTCCACCACTAGACCAAAGGATCTGGTACTACTCCCAACAACAACTCATATCCTGCTTTGAAAATATAATATCCTCCTTATTTATTTCGTAGCCAAATAAAAAATTTCCTCCTCCTCCCTTAACCTTATATGGGTTAATTTGATTTCACTTATGAATGCTTCCTATTCCCTTTTCCAACTTCTTTCTATACCAAGATCCTAAGGAATTTTCCACTCCTGAGACCACATGTTCATTCTAGCCAGATCACTACAATCTTTGAGGACTCTAATATTTTTCCCATCAATATAATCTATTAATTTTGGAGAAAGTATTATCTAGTTTCTATGGCTCACTATGGTGTCTGCTCCAACTCTCACTTCCTCCTCATTCCCTACCTTCCAACCCAAAATGTTTCCTATCGTTGGGTAAGAAGACACTAGTTCCTTCCAATGAGAGGAGCCATTTCACCAAGATTTTTCCTCCTTTCTAATCCAAGTTAAAATAGAATCTGGTGCCAAGTACTTCTGCCACATCAGACTTTTCCATAAATCTTCTTTGGTTATTAGGTTCCACGTGGATTTTCCAGCTATTGCTACACCAAAGGTATGTATATTCTTCAAACCCCAACCACCTTCATTATTTGGTTTTGAGATTGACTTCCAACTTGTCCAATGCAACCCCTTTTCTTCTTCCTTCCCACTCCAAAGGAAATTAAAACAATTTTTTTCCTATTTTTTCCAATATCACTTTATGGATGTAAGCTAGTTATTGCCAATAAATTGAGATTGCTTCTAGCATCGATTTTATCAAGTTCAATCTACTACCCCTCAAAATCCAAAGATTACAACAATCATGGATGCACTTTTGTACCTTCCTTATCAACCGTCTCTAGTCTTGTTTCTTGTATGAGTTTGGCTTGAGCCAAAAACCCAGATACTTAAAACCTTCATTGAAATCTATATCCTAAAATTGGAAGGTGTCTAGTTGTTCCTCCTTTAATCAGATATCCATTTTATTAAAACATAATAGAGATTTATCTAAGTTTATCATCATCCCCATAGATTTCTTATACAATGCCAATATTTCCTTTAGCACACACCCTTTGAATAGAGACCCGTTTGTGAATAGAAGAACATCATCGACAAAAAACAAGTGTGTTGATAGAAAGTCCTTGCCTATATTTACCCTTTCAAACTTCCATTTCTTTTTGCATCAGAAATACCCCAACTCAACCTTTATGCTACCAAAAGGAAGAGGTAAGGAGAGAGTGGGAAACCTTGGTGAAGCCCTTGATTTAGGATCAAGAAAGGTGATTATGCCCCATTCATTAGAATGACAACAAAGATAGAGGACACACATGCCATGATATGGTTTACCACATTCAGGGAGAAGCCTATATGAATTAACAACATTCTCAAGTAAAGCCAAAAAACACTGTCATAATCGTTTGATAGATCCATATTTGCCACTGTTGGGCGCAGACCCAGTTTTGAGGGAAAGGAATGATGTGGGAGGAATATGAGCATGCAGAATAAGTATCATGTGTAAGGTAGACACACATGTAAGAAACAAAACACGTGCAAGACAGACGCACATGCAGAAGAGGAAATCATGCGAGGTGCACATGCAAATAGGTTTATGGTTTTGGTAAGAAGATGTAATGGATAGTAAGCCAAAAACATGTATAAATAGGCACCTAGGAGGTCTAGGTCTTAGTTAGTTGGTGAGGGGTCTTTCGAGTTCTTCCATTTTGGAGTTGGATGTCATGTTGTTGGTCATTGTTACCATGTTGTAAAATGACCGAATGTCTATAGAATCTGATCTAATTTTGTAATTTGTTGAGTTGAGGAGAGGAAATAAGGGATATCTTGAGGGTTAGATCACTGGTTGAGGAGCTTAGTGTGATCCAGTCTGCTTCATTGTATATCTCAACCTGTTTTGATGGAGAGTCGAAATGCGCCAGATGTTGTAGTTTTGGAACCATAATAACAAAAGAGCAGAGCAACCAAATCTTTGTGGACGTATCCCATGAGGGGTGAACCACGATAGATCATGTGTTATGTGATTGAATGTTATGTATCTCTTTTGTTTTTAATGATTAGATGTTAAAAAAATGTGTGAATGACTACATAGATATGCTATTTTACATGCATGAACAAGAATTATAGGGTATTCCATATAATTTGAAGTCTAAAGTAATAAATGAATACTACAGAGGTTAAATCGTAGATCCCCACTCATTTCCTAGGCTGAAAGAACTTGAGAATTGCATCCATCCATAAGAGCTATCTTGGGTGAGACTGCGCAGTGCATCCTATGTATTGTGTTTCCTTGTGGTTTACTAGGAGGGTCAATATTTTTAGGGTAGTTTTGTTGGAAACCATAGTAGATCTGAACCTGGGTCAACTAAAGAATGGAAACAGGAATGAACTATAACCAACAAATGGTTTCATTGCTGGTTGGAACATAATGTGATTGAGTGAATGAGATCTGTTGAAGAAGCATGCAAAGAATGTTAGATCTGGTGACAAAACATTAAAATAATGAGAATATAAAAGGGGATGTTGAGACCGTGTAACCCAACAAATGCATAGATCGAGAGCTGGTTGAAAACAAAGGAGCTGGAATTTTCGTAGAAAGATAACAAAAACCCAAAGTTAACACCACAAAAATATTTGGACAAGTACGTATTTAGAGACTTGCATGAAGTATTTTTCCATGATTTCCCACATGTGTTGTAGGAGTGGATATTGAGGTTGAAAGACAAACACCCTAAAAATTGGACCAGACAGCTAGAATAGAATCCTATTGAGATCACGCAGTTACAAGAAGTTGATAATAAATTTACGCGTGTAGTAGATTTCTGGTTAGATAACATTGTTGCGAGATTTATCACAAGATTTTCAGTAGATACTGCAAAGTCTTACAAAGAAATAAATAAATATTTCCTGAAGGGACCTCGAGGTGGGTATATCGGATCACTGTATACTTCCATTAAGATGTTACTACATAACAAAGGTGTAATGGCAATGGCCTCAAACAAATAAACTTCCATGCGTGCATGGGGGAAGGGGGGAAGCACTGACAAGAGATGAAGAAATGGAGGAAGAGATGGATAAAGGAAAGAATTAGGAGGCCTTGGATCCAATAATGATGGAGGAAGACCAGATGAAGAAGATCATGGAAACAACTGGACGAACGCATAGTGGAGTACCCTACCAATATAAGATGAACAACGAGAAGAGAGCCATAGCTGCGAGGGAAGGCTTGGAAAGTGATGAAGAAGAGGTAGAGGATCTATGGGATATGGAGCAGATTGAGGAAATCCTACTTGTGACATATGAAAGGAAGACAAGAGGTCTAAGAGCAGAAACTGGAGGAAGAAATCCTATCCATATCAGTTTCAGTGTGGAACCCATAAACTCATGTGCGACTAATACACCAGAGAGAACACCACCTCTTAGACAACTGTATTTTAGTGGAAGAAATGTAGCAGGAAGTACATTTACACAAGGAGAAACAACCAAGGGAGCCATTTCAAGAAGCATTAGTCAAGGATCTACACCATCCAGAAGTGGTGGTTCAACATTCAGGATGGCAGGACATGATCCCACCATCAGGTTACCAAAATTCAAGGGAGAGGCATCGAAGGACCCTGAGAAGCACTTGTTTATCTGTGAAAATATCTGGGAAGTGAAGAAAATCACATATGAGGATACCAAACTTGCGCATTTATTCATCACTCTAAGAGACTGCCCACTATATTGGTACATGATCTTAGCTACAAACAATCCACCAAGAACAACTAGAATGATTGTGGATATCAAGAAGTTGTTGATAAATGAATTCCAGAAGCCTATCTCAGATGATCAATACATGAATGAGATGATAGAGATCAAACATAAACCAAGAGAAACTGTCTGGGATATAGACCATATATTCAAATGATTGAAGGGAAATATCAAGTATGTCATGAGAGGTATGCAACATAGGCATCTGTTTGTGAATTCACTAATACCACACTTGAAATACCCTTTGAGACAACATAAGTTTTAGACCCAGGTAGAGGCTCTGAAGGAACCCTTGCAACTAGAATATAACCAATATCAAAAGACATATTCAACAATAGAGGAGCTCAAGTAGGACCTGAATAATATAACATTTCAATTAAACTAGAATAGGAGTAAGGAAAAAATAATAGTTGTTTGGTGTACCACATGTAGGACAAAAGGACACCATAAGAATGAATTCCCAACATTCACATAGTACATGGAAACAAGATTTCCAAACCCTTTTCCAAGAGGAGGACTATGGTGTGAGACTTGTTAGACATAGGGGCATGGTCCATATCATTGTCCAATGATGTAGAAATACCAGATAGTTCCTAAGAGTTCATATTGAAACTTCTACAAGTCATTATGCCATGATGACAACGATTGCAGGACAATGGAGCTGATGAGGAAAATAACATCAGACACCTATAGGGTGTAGGTAGAAATGATGAAAGGGAAATCTTAACCACAATTTATCCAATTACTATCCCTATATAACACTGCGCCACAAATATATAACAATGCATAGTAGTAGTACAATACCGCGCAACCACAATATAATACCACACAGTATAACGAGGTTCACCAGTACAACGCACTGCTAGGAGATTGAGCTAGATACAGAGGTGGAGGACGAGGTAGAGGAGGATTTGGAAGAGGAATAGGACTGGTGGTATGACATAACTGTTAACAACCACGACACTATGCAAGAGAATGTCCACTTCCACCCGTGACATGTATTTATTGTCGGGCATCCGACCATGACATAGAATATTTTCTGACACTATTGGGGAAGATCCAGGAAAAGAGAAATCAGAACAATCAGAATGTTCAATGGATTTTTGTAGAAGCGAGGGATGATGGAATAAATATCAACGTAGTTACATGCGGAGAATCTAAGACATGAGATGACACAGTAAGAAAATATCCAACACAACACCAATGGGTGATGAAGAATGTCGAACCACATAAGCAATTTGATGTGAAAAATGAAAAGAAGATATTCAAACAAGACAGAAAATAATTCTTGAAGACATCCATTGCATCTACATCAACTGCAAAACATACTCAGAATGTACCAACATACGAGATGAATTCATCATTGGATCACACTAATTAGGCACAACCTCTAGGACAAGTAAGTACCATAAAGGATTTTCTACAATCCTGTGTTAAACTACTAAATGATCCATCATCTATTAAAGTGTTACAAAATATGTTAGAAAGATGTAACACAGATGTAAAGGGAAAGCTAGAGAAGAAAATAGTTAATCATCTTCATACAAGGAGGAGAACAAGTAGAGAGTTCATATTGAATGCCAACATTGGAGATTTCAACATGGAGGATATTATATTGGATTTAGGCTCCAAAGTGAACGTACTACCCAAGAAGACATGGCAATGTATGGGAGAGCCCACATTAGGATATTCACCTTTTCGGTTGAAACTAGAAAATCAACACAAGGTTCTTCCAATTGGGAGGCTAAAGGGTGTGATAATAGATCTCGATGGAGTGTGCACTAAAGACGATTTCAAAGTGATAGAAATAGTGGATGGAACAACACCTTATCCGACACTGCTTGGCTTATATTGGGCATTTGAAAATCAGGCCATAATCAATTTGAATAAGAGGAAGATGACATTCGAGTCAGGAGAGTACAAAGGCGGTGCACCACTAGATCCATCAGGAAGAGAAAGGTTTGTAGAACCCACTTGTTTAGACCTGGAGGAAATCAACCAGTTATACATGATCACTGCATGAGAAAAATATTAGGTGAATCCAACTGTAGATGGGGTAATTAGTTGGAGAAGTATCACATCATGTGTGTTAGACTCAGATACAGGGTGGGAGAATTGGCAGCAAAGATTACATGAAGTCTCCACAAGAATGTTCACAAGAATAGACAACACAGTAAGATGGGTAGGTACAAAGATAAGAGAACCTATCAACTTTCATGGGGTGAATGAATTATAAGAATTACTAACAAGATACAAATATGAAGTGTTATAAAATCAGGGGCTCTTAACTCTAGATATAGAACTCAAGGAAACACCTGCAATATGGTGGGGTTCACACAAAGGGAAATTCAAGGACTGGTACTAATGCAAGTGATTACTACGCATCAGATTTGGCGCAGAATAGGGAAGAAATCAATTGCAGAGATATGGCAGACAGGGGACACCATTCGAACACTTGGAGAAGTGAAGAACACTATGAAGAATGACATCACCACTTTATTCACACATTGGAAGGAATTCCAACAAACTGGTATGTAGACCAGGAATTGCGTAGAGACACTGCAGAATGGACAACATTACAACATAGTTTTATAGTCACTTTCTCATTTGAACATGAGAACCCCAACATGGATTCAACATTCAAACAAATTAGAGGGGAAATATTCAATCAAGAACAAGATTTTGAACTTATAATAGAGTATCAACAACATAATAGACAAACATTGAATGAACTACTATCATGCTACCATGTGCAGGAAGAAGCACCAGATGAAGATGACCCACACAAAATTCAAATTACAGAAATTGAAGGAGAAAGGGAGGTGGAAGGTCTATCTCTCGAATCATAAGTATTTGTTGTGCCAATCAAGGTGAAGAAAGTAAATATTGTGACAAATGATAATCCCAAAATGGCCAACATTGGAGATTACTGGGATGAACAAATAGTAGAAAGAATAAAAGAGTTGTTGTGTGAGTACAATGACCTATTCCCAACAACCTTTACAGAGATGAAAGGCATAGCAGGAGAGCTAGGAGAGATGAATATACCTCTCAAACCTAAGGCTAGATTAGTCAGACAAATACCATATAGAATGAACCCAATGTATAAGAAAAAAGTAAAAGCAGAAATTGACAGAATGTTAGAGGATGGAATCATAGAACCAATGGAGGAATTGGAATGGATAATCCCTATGGTAGTTCAATATAAGAAGCAGGGAGGGATATGGATATATGTAGATCTTAGGAAATTGAATGATTCTTACCTACATGGCCCTTTCCCCACCCCTTTCACAGATGAGGTATTAGAGAATGTAGGAGGCCAGGAAGCATACTCATTCACAGATGGATTCTCAGGCTACCATCAGATCATGATAGCCCCAGAAGAAAGGTACAAGACCATGTTTTCCACATAATGGGGATCCTACCAGTACATAGTCATGCCTTTTGGACTAAAGAATTCACCAACAATATTATGAAGAGTAGTCATGGCTGCATTCAAAGAATTCATCCATCAATTTTTATAAGTATATCTGGATGATTGGACAATCTACAGTCTATTGAAAGATCATGTAGAGGTATTAAGGCTAATGTTGGAAATATGCAGGCAGTGTTAGATATCATTAAATATCAAGAAGTGCATATTTGGGACACCTTTTGGGATACTATTGGGCCATATAGTGTGCAAACAAGGCTTGCTAATAGGTCCTGCCAAGATTGCAGTGATTTTCAACTTATCACCACCAAAATCAGTACATTAGTTGAGAGAAACATTGAGACACATAGGCTACTATAGGGAATTCATAAAAGGGTATGCATAGATCACTGATTCAATGGAGAAACTGTTGAGGAAAGATAGTAAATTTCATTGGAATGAGGACTGTCAATGAGGATTGGACACTCTACAAGTGAAAATGGTAACAACACCAATACTAGTATTCTGATATTGGGAAAAGACATTTCATGTGCATGTAGATTCATCCATGATAGCACTTGGAGCTATTTTGGCGTAGCCATGAGAGAGAGAGTTATACCATCTTATAAAATTTGCAAGAAGAAAACTGTTAGAGTCAGAGAAGAAGTAAAATACTATAGAAAGAGAAGGCTTAGAAATGTTATATGCACTGTAGAAGTTTAGACACTATCTACTTAGGAAACACTTTAAAATGTTCACAGATCATTCTTCCCTCAAATACCTAGTCAATAAACCCATGTTGGGGGGGAGAATTTGTAGATGGTTACTGTTGTTTCAACAATTTGACTTTGAAGTGATAGTCAAACCATGGAAGTTGAATGTAGGACCTGATAACCTATCAAGGATCACCAATGGAGAGGAACCTACAAATTTAGAGGACAACTTCCCTGATGCACAATTATTTTTAGTCCAAGTAGATGATGACTATTTTGCTAACATCATTCAATACTTGAGTACATGGACCGCGCCATAATAATTCAACACTGCACAAAAGAAAAATATGGTAGTTAGGGCTGCAGAATATCAATTGATTGCTGGACAATTATACAATATGGTCACATACTTCATTTTGAGAATATGTGTACTAGAAGATGAGAGGCTTAGGATTCTAGCAGAGGCCCATGAAAGAATAGCTGGAGGACATTATGAAAGAAAAGATACTGTGCATAAGGTATTGCACATAGGACTATGGTGGCCGGCCATTCACAGAGATGCAAAGGACTACTTCCAAAGATGTGATGTATGCTAGAGGGTTGGAAAACCCAATAGATAGGATGAGATGCCCCAGAGGCCACAAGTAACCTTGCAAGTATTCAAAAAATGGAAAACAGATTTTGTAGGACCAATTAATCCACCAACAAATAGGTTAGGAGCAAGGTATATCATTACTGCGACATAGTACTTAACGAGATGGGAAAAAGCAACACCAATAAAATATTACAGCACAGAGACAACAACACACTTCTTGTTTGAGCAAGTGATCACTAGATTTGGATGCCCAAGGATTTTGATGAGTCACCAAGGAACTCACTTCTTCAATAGTACTATCCTGGCTATGACTGAGGAATTTGAAGTCTATCATCAAAATATTACACCATATCACCCTCAAACAAATGGAACAGTGGAAGCCTTTAATAAGATCCTAGAGAATGCATTGAAAAAGATCTACAATGTCAATAGGGATGATTGAGACTTGAAGATACCAACAATATTATGGGCATATAGGACTACATGCAAAACTTTACAGGGCACACACCATTCAAGTTGGTGTATGGACAAGAAGCAATGGTGCCATTAGAATTTTTGGTACCTAGCCTACGTGTAGTAGCAATCAACAACATGACAAAATGAGGCACAATACAAGGAAGGCTAAGTTAGCTGATGGTGATGGAAGAAGATAGGATTGTAGCATTATTTCACCAAGAAGTACAAAAAGAAAGGGACAAAGCTTGGCATGACAAACATATTAAAAGGAAGAATTTCAAGGAGGGAGACCTAGTCTTGGTGTATGAAAGTATCAACACCTGGGAAAATTCAGAATGCATTGTTAATTGGGACCCTATGAAGTAAATACTGTCACATATGGCAGAGTTGTACATTTGAAATATTTAGGAGGTACAAAACTCAATGGAATAATCAATGGGAGTCGACTGAATCTATATAGGGACAATTAACTTCCTACTGCTTAGAAAGGTACCACGTAGTAAGAAAATATTTATATAGCGTATTATAGTAAATTAAGGGAGAGAAAAGAAGTAGAAGAAGAAGAAAAACCATAAAAAAGTATAAAAGTATAAAAATTAAAACAATTCAGTGCACATGAAGGACCTTGAAAGAATAGAACTGGGTGGATAGATCAGGGCGCTGCAAGAAAAATGGGGTTCGAAAATGCACCGCACAGAAGAGCACTTAACGGGTAGAAAGGTACAGTGTGCATGAAACACAACGAAAAGTGAAAAAGTGACAATTATCAATGTGAAACAACTATCACTTCCCCGTCATGCTATAAAGTCGGAAAGAGGAGGGAAACCGACCCATTGTGTTATTTTCTAAGGAGAAAAATGTTGAGCCGAGCGGAAGAGTGATAAAGTGCGAATTTGCGTTACCATCTATCGAGTTGAGAGCCTGTAGTTTGGATTTCACCATCATGTCACCACCAAGGGTTGGAGCACCAAGAAGAACTGGGAAAAACACGTGGAGTAGCACACAGGTACCACAAACTGGAACCAGTGAGATGCCCACAATGGTGGATGTGGACGAAATCCAAACACTAGAGTATGAGAAAACCACATTACATGTGCAGGAGGAGCAAGGAACCTGCACAACAACCCAAGCAACTGGTAGAAGACACCGAATGGATGGAAACTGATGTGTCCAGGGGAAAAGTGTCGTAGGAATAAGAATTGGCCATGGATTCCATGCAGCAGGGCCTAGAGCCAGAACCAGAGTAGGAAACAAAGAAAGAGGGTGGGGTATCATCCCCACAAGGGAAAAATAATATTAGAGAAAAAAGCAGTGTGCAGGGTGTACAACGTACACATGAAGAACTAAGTATAATAATGCAAAAATTCCCAATGAAGTGAAGATCAGGGATAACATGGTAGTGTTGGGTCCCAACAACTCCCCCTAAATGTTTACAAAATTTAAAGGGCCCCCATTAGAATCTTGATAATTATAATGAGTTACATAATCAACCTTTTCAAATAGTTCAATACCTTGGCTTACTTTGAGACAAACTTAAGACATTCATTACAAGAGTATATGTCAAAATTTAGAAACGAGTATAAAAATCTCAATTTAAACAAAGACGTTAATTTTTATCAATTGTTTACTTTTGTTTAAATTATGATTATGTGTTCTTTCTTTTGCTCATTAGGAAGTTTGACTATTTTGAATAATGTGTTCAATACTTCATCAAATAACATCTTGGTTGATTTCTCATTTTCATAAAATCATTTGGTGATATTAATTAATTATTATTTTTTTTTCATTTTGCATCTCATTTCAAAATAATAATAATAATAATAATAATAATAATAATAAAGAATTGTTTATGATTTGTTTGATTTTGTAAAAAACCAAAATTAATATTTTTCTCTTCTCCATTAACTTGAAGCTTCTAGAATTTTAAGATCATATTTGAAAGGAAATTATAAACAATGTTTGTTTAGAACTTATAGTTAGTTTAAATTCATTTTTTATTTTATTGTTCTAGATTTTGTTTTATTCACAATTTTTAGGTTATTAATTCAGGTTTCTTTTTGTTTAACAAGTTTTATTATCAAATATTTGATACGGATCTGATCATGGCTTGATTTTATTATCCAAATAAATTCAAGATGATTGATCCAAAAATAATATTGGATTGCTACAAATAATTTTATGAGCAACAACACATAAAATTTGGAAAGGCGTCAAGATCAGACAAACAATTTTGCAGAACTGATTGCAGCCAAACTGTGAGGAATTTGAAGAAATGGTTGAAAACCCAGAACCGAAATGGACCCATTTACCTTTCGCATAGAAATTTTCTCAAAAACATGCACGATTTGAGAGATATTGATGTCTCTTTACGAAGAAAATTGCAGGTGGCGAAAATTAATAGTGACGTCCAAACTATTCATTCATTGTATAAATATATGAGAAAGATCAGAGCCATAGGGATCCAAGAAATTGAGAGGAGGATTTTAATCCTTTCTCTTTTTTATATTATTTATTTTGTAAACTTTTCTTCTTTTCAAATGGAGTAACAGATGGTTGGAATCTTTAGGAGAATGGACGAGTATTTTCAAAGAAGAATATGGAATTCCAGGTTGCTTAATGACTTTTGTCATGTGAGTAAAATGGTTTTATTTTCATTATAATATCTCCATATTCTTTGACTAATTGATTATGCATTGATTTAAATTAGCTTTAGTCTATTTTATCAATACATGGTTAATTGTTATCATTTATGTATTAATTGTTTCAATCTTTAAGAGTCTATTATCTTAAAAATTCTTCTAGGACTACAATATGGGCATGTGATTTTGTGAAAGAATATGGGAAAGCAATTCATCTTTGGATTTAGACCTATGTGATGCTTGTTCCATTTTGTTCTTTCATTACTATTGTATTATGAGAATGTTATTATGGTTGATTTTAGCTTTAGCTTGTCATCATATGGTGTTTTCATACTGTTAAATGTTATATGTTGTCCACAATTTCTTATTCTAGTTTTTATGTGTGATCAATCAATCATTTGATTATTGTGGAATTTATTTCTAATGTTAAATGATGGATAATATCAATACTCAGAATTGAGTTTTCTTTCGTTCTTAAATATTGATTATCTTAAGATCACATGTTTTTTAATTAGTTGTCTTCCTGTTGTTATTAATTTACTCCAATATCAAATACTTCTTTGAATATATTCTGGAAGTGCTAATATTGTTCTATTATAGGTTTCCCATAACAACAGTATAGGCAGGAGCTCATACAACACATAAAGATAATACTAGTTTCATTGATCAGCTACATGTTATTCTGTGTGTTATTTAGTTAAGTTGTTTATGAATGAAACAATGATTACAATAATTAGCTTTGATTGTTTTTGTGTCACTGTTTCAATCGTATTCATTTAGTATTTATTCATTTAATATATTTAAAAAAAATCCAAAAAAAGGTGTTGTTCATATTTGATTCCAAAACTTTATCAAACAATCATTTTCGCAAGATTTCATGCAAACCTTGTAAACTGTATATAAATTGTTCATAATCATTCGTATATTCACATTCTTAGATAAATATTTGTAATTATTGTGTCGATTGTTAGAAGCTTTTCTTTAGTTAGTTTATTTCATTTTTCTGTCTTTAAGACCCTAGTTGGCTAACAGATCCATTAAACCCGTCAGAATAGGTTACACCAAACGGCTTGGGTTATTTATACAACCTCGGACCAGATCTATTCTTCCAGTTGATGGCATGTCAAATTTTCCCGTCAACAGGTAGGAGGAGTAAATAGCCTTAAATACTCCGACCATGATGTATCTGATGCCAAAAAGTTCCCATATTTGGTAGCGTATAGCTACCTAGAGAGAAGGGGAGAGGGCCCATCAGGCGTGCCACTGTTGGATCTTACACAGTGGATCCTGGGACTATACAACACCGATATCATGAACTTATTAGACATACCGCACTTTAGGCACAGGAAACAAATGAACGGATGTGTTAAATGACTATTATCAAGAGTGCACAAATAAATATTATGGATGGATAGGCCAGTACCGATCAATGTTGACGTCATCACAGAGATTACAGGGATACTCACAGATGGGGAGAAGCCAAAGAAATACCTAGAAGATAAGACTAAGGCGAAATCCATCTCAGATGAGATCAAATAAAAGTATGGAGTAGAGAGGGGTAACATAGGTATCAAGATCAACGACATCAATGATCCTGTGACATGATTTACAACCAGATTGATCGGTTGAAAATTAATGAACAAGTGCTGAAAATAAGAAGTGCCCACAAGAGTAGTAGCAATTGTGACACAATGTGCAAAGGGGAGCTCAATGAACTAGGCCCTGTATCTACTGAACTCATTCCTTGAATATTGTAAGGATGTGAAATACTGGGGCTTTGAGTTCCACTACTTGTGGTTACTCATCCTCATTGCACTTATGGGGTGGCATGAACCTACATACACGATGTTCCTTCCAAGGACAAGCAAATGTGGTCCAACGCACTACATGTATTTGTGAAGCACAACATATCTCAAGGTAAAGAAATTAAAAAATGACATGTTCTCTCAATACTTAACAGATGTCCAGAACATCTTGGAGGATACATGGAGGATCTCACCAGAAATTGTTGAGGAGTATGGAAAGATAGAGAATTTCTGGGCATCATGTCACAACGTGTAGCTACAGGAGAAGAAGGACCCAACTAAGGAGTGGTTGCAACTAAAGTACTATGTGACAACGCAGGACATCCACATGGAGGTCCAAGAGTGGCCTGGTGAGTGGAAAGTGACATAGATTCCAAGAGAAATGCTAGAAGTACAAATCTAGACGAAGGGTAGCATAGTCCCTGTACAACAGATAGGAAGGAATGGCGCTAGCCAAAAAAATAAAACAACAATAGGTATAGTGGGGGAAAGAAACTCAATTTGAAAGAAAACTAGGACACAAAATAAGTCACAACGTGGTCCTACACAGGGTCCACAGGCTACAAAGCAGGAACCGGGAGGATTGATAGGATAGGTGAGTGCAGAGGAAGTGAAGATAGAGGCACAAGATATAGCCATGGAAGAATAAGTTGAGAAGTATATCTGCATGGATACACAGATGCCAGAATCATATGAACAAATAGAGGCCCAAAGGAAGAGAACAAGGGAGCAAGAAAGTGGCGCCAGGAAGAAATAAAAGGCCCAGAGGAAACAAATGGAAACATCATTGACAACAAATGGTGTAGAAATGATACAAAAAACAATAGAATATCGACTGTCAGAAGTATGGGAAAATGCGTAAAACCATCAAGCTTCAATTTTGGAACATGCACACGATGTAAAAAATGTGCTAGAACAGTTAAGGATCAAGGCGAAACAAAACCAAAAGGAGAAACCGATGCCATTAAGAGAACGAGCACCTGTCAGAGAGACAATACAAATCACAGTGCAAGGAAGTGCTAAATTTATCATAACACCAGATATGTTGTTCATCGATGAGGAAACAATGTAGAATCCCATGAAGGATATCAAAACATTGGACTTGGAGTTTTCAAAGATACCAACAAAGGCAATGTATAAGTTACAGGTTAGGGTCACGCATGAGATTCAGTCCAGAGAAAGGTTTGACATGACAAATCTGCAAATAACGCAATAAGAAAATATGGTACTAAAGGAAGCAATCAATGAGGATAGGCAGAAGAAAGAGATAGTGCAACAAAAAGTGGATGAGATGGAGACCCACATAAACATAGTGTTTCAATCCATCTCAGATGACACAATATCATAGGAAGCATCTTTGGAGGAGAATATAAAAAGATAGTGCATACTATGCAACAATATAAAGAGTAGATCAAGGAACTGGAGAAGCGCACAGTACCTACTACTCTCCCAACAATCTGAGTGAAAATAGAGAAATACATGACAAAAACTGTAAAAAACATCGCGCAAAACATACATAGAGTGGCGGAATTTCTAGAGAAGAGCGACTAGCTATGGATACAAATATTATAGGATGGGAGCCTACAAGAGATGCAATGAAAGGAAGATAAATTACATGCAACAATGGTATATGTCAAGAAGCGACAACGTACAATGTCATTGTTAGAGAAGATAAAGACGACCGCAGAAATGAAGAACCTTTAGGTAGAAGAAAAAGTAATGCAGGCATAAAAGATCGCACATCAAGCTCAGTTGGAGCCTCTACAGGAAAATGCAAAACATTTTGTCGTGGAAATTGACACAATGAAAGTACGCCTCAAACATATAGGCTTGGAGGGGGGCAAGGTATTATGACCACCAATCACTATGTAGGTGGTTGAATCCATGTCAAAAAATAACATCCAGGCTCAAGAGCAGTTCCAATGAATAATAGATATGTACGAAGCACTGACACAAAGTAGTGACATACAATGGAGTTAGGAAAAGACTCGGGATGAGTCACGATGTCAATGTTGGGAGCATGTTGTGGGCATGCTCAATTTTGAGGGAAAGGCACGATGTGAGAGGTAGATGGGAATGGAGAATAAGAAACACATGTAATTCAAATGCGCATGCAGGAAATGAAGCACGTGCAAGACATGCATGTTTGCAGGAGAGGAAAGCATGTGAGGCATGCATGCATGTAGGGTTTGGGTTTTGGTAAGAAGATGTAATGGCTAGTAATCCAAAAACATGTATAAATAGGCACCTAGGAGGTCTAGGTCGTGTTTAGTTGGTGAGGGGTTGTTCGGGTTCTTCGGTTTTGGAGTTGGATGTCATGTTGTTGGTCATTGTTACAAAGTTGTAAAACGATCAAATGCCTGTAGAATACGATCTAATTTTGTACATTGTTGAGATGAGGAGAGGAAATAAAGGAGATCTTGAGGGTTATATCATTGGTTGAGGAGCCTGGTGTGATCCAATCCACCTCATTGTAGATCTCAACCTGTTCTGATGGAGAGTCAAAATGCGCGAGGCGTTGTAGCTTTGTAACCATAATAATAAAATAACAGAGAAACTAAATATTTGTGGACGTAGCCGAGGAGGGGTGAACCAAAATAGATTATGTGTTATGTGATTGAATGTTATGTATTTATTTTGTTGTTAATGATTATATGTTAAACAAATCTGTGAATGACTATATAGATTTTCTATTTTACATGCATGAACAAGAATGACAGGGTATTCCATATAAGTTAAATGCTGAAGTAATAAATGAAGAATACAGAGGTTAATCGTAGATACCCACTAATTTCCTAGGAAGCAAGCATCTCAGCGTTGCAACCATCCATAAGAACTATCTCGGGTGAGACTACACAGTGCATCCTATGCACCGTGTTGCCTTGTGGTTTACCAGGAGGGCCAATAGTTTTAGGGGGGTTTTGATGGAAACCATAGTAGATATTAATCTGGTTCAGCCCAAGAATGGCAGAAGGAGTGAACTACAACCAACAACCACCACTGGAATAATTTTTTAGTCTTCATGCTATGGATCCTTCCCCATGCAGTTCCAACAACATCGTGGATTTGTCTTCCCTCCAGGAAGCCAAATTGTTCACGGAGAATGACTTTTGACAAAAAATTATTAAGTATTACCACTAATATATGTGCAATGATCTTGTGAAAACAATTCCATAGCTAGATGGTTCTAAAGTCTCTGAATTATTTTGGCTTGTCCTTTTACTGGATTAGGGAAAGAAAGGTAGAGTTAAAAGTTGGTAAAAGCCAACCTGTCACTTTGACCTCCTCAACCACTCTGAGAAAATATTTACCAAGCAAACAAAAAAACACAATGACAAACTCCATTTTCCAACCATCTGACCCTAGACTCTTTCCCTTTTGAAAAATTGATAGTCGTCTTGATATCTCCTCTAAATCTATCTCTTCATACAACTCTGCATTATCCTCCTTTGTAACCATGCATGGGAAGAAGGAGAAAACCTTCAATATTGTTGCCAAGTTATCATCTTCAAGCTCCTTATAAATGGGAGCAAAATTTTAAACTCTTGCCAACGTCATATTTATAAATCCTCAAACCCTTGTACCTTTATCATTCGACAATTCCAAAATTGTATTCACATGTTTTTGGTGATTAGAAAAGCAATGAAAGGATTTGGTGTTTTTATCACCCAAATCCAACCATACAACCCTGCTCTTCATGCACCATTCGAACTCCCTTTCTCGAAGGAGTTTTTCCATTTTCGATTCCAGATATATCAGCATCACTAGATCTTGATCTGAGAAAACCCCATCTACATTATGATTATAAAGGTTTTCAACATCTTCCTCAACAAATTTCAAAATCATGTCTCGATTTCTGAACCTTTCTACCGACCACTCAACTACTCTTTTTTTCACCCAAGATAATGAGTCCACAAAATGCCTACTTGTCCATCCCTATAGGTTGGATTTAAAAGGAATCCATTCCTGGTTTATGATCCAGGTGGAAATTTGTAGCCTCCCACCTATTCCACTAGCTCAAAATATAGTTTTTCATCTTAGCAGTTTTCTACGGGTTTTTCGGGTCCCAAACGTCTGGGGTCGTTTTGAGGCCCTAAACAATGTTTTCTGGACATTTAAGAAGCCATTGGTTGCTAAAGTCATGTATTGGACCCAACCAAAAGTTGTAATCCTAAATATTTCTTTTCAATGAGGTATCATGAGCCCCAAGTGAAGATCATATGAAAAAGTAACACCCTCGGGATGTTGACGTAACAACTAACCACATTGAGGCCCACAAACCTTTTGGCATTTCATCTTCTGGGGTTAGAGTTTTGGTTTTTTAGGGTTTTATTATTGATTCTTTATGTTTAAATTCCTTTTCAGCCTCATTTGTAACCATCTTCTGGCGAATGAGTGTATTCATCACATCTCTTCTAAAAGATAAGATGCCAACATTCTAGCGAGTTCATTTCTTGTGTTTGGAGGTTAGATAGATGCAAATGTTTTGCAAAAGTGGTTAAATATGCTATAATGTTATTTCTCTGTCCACAATTTGTTTGATAGGGAAAACATCACCTTTTCACTCCTTAAGGTTGTCCCCCATGTCAAAAATTGGTGGGAGACTTACTGTGAGAAAAATTCCATAGAAGAATATGGAATGTTTGAGGACAAACCCACTTGAGACTCTTTTATGGATTTCATTAAGGAAAAATATTACCCTGTTGGAATCTATGATGACCAACACATGAGATGGACCACACTGCATCATGAGAGGGACCAACTAGTGTCAGAGTTCACAAATAACTTCCATACCTTACGCACCAAGCTAGGTATCAGAGACTACGCGTGACATATGGTTCTAAAATAATGTGGGGGTCTACATAGGTACATTTGAACATAAATGGATTTTATGTAAATATCATCACTAAACCAAGTGGAGGTTTGGAGCTAAGTGGCCTAGGTATATTTTTAATCATATTACTTTATACATTTGATAAGAGGACATCTTTTCAATTAGATTACCAAGTTTTTGTTAAGAAACAAATATCAATATAGCTTAGACAATCCTCAGAAAAAGTACTCAACGCCTTGAAAGAGAGATAATTGTAGATAATAAGCCTCTTCAAGGGGGCAACCTCCTTTTACCCCACTTAAATGTTCAAGTACAAGATGATTCAAAATGAAAATGTCTCCTTGGTATATATAAGAGACTAGGAGGTATAATTACAACTAATGGCCTAAAGCCGACATAAATAAAATAACATTACTAATATAATATGCCCCAATTAAGGGGTAATGAGACAATATTAGGGATTAACATGCCCCTCCCCTTGAGACAAGTGTTGTCCGCAATGCTTGAGTAACTCTGGATGCTTCTGTATAAAAGACTCGTCTTCCCAAGTGGAATCTTCAACCGATAGTTTCCTCCATTTAATGAGATACTATGAAATGGATCTATTCCTCAACTGATGAATTCTTGTGTTGGTGATGGCTTCAGGCTCCAACATGATTTTTCCTTCCTCTTCAAGTTCTGGAAATATAGTTTGAACTGGGATCTTGTCACCTATAACCTTCTTTAAGCATGAAACATGGAAAACTGGGTGTACTCGTGAAGATGCAAACAACTCCAATTTGTATGCCATAGTACCAAT
>ML777775.1:690117-709013 GCA_009831015.1 Picea engelmannii
AGACATTTTCATTTTGAATCATCTTGTACTTGAACATTTAAGTGGGGTAAAAGGAGGTTTCCCCCTTGAAGAGGCTTATTATTTGAAATTATCTCTTTTTCAAGGTGTTGAGTACTTTTTCTAAGGTTTTTCTATGCTATATTAATATTTGGTTCTTAACATAAATAATTATAATGATGTTGAGGATAAACAAATAGATTACCTATTGTGGTCATTGCAATTATTGTCTTACATATGTAATTGTCATACTAATCATTCTTAACTTGTTATACACCAATGAAATTTTAAGAAATTTTTTTTTGCTATCTTTTTGTAATTGTTACCATTGTATTGTGATTGGAGGGATGTTACACATGGTATCAAAGTTGGTTCAAATATATGACACTAGATCCGTTACGCCTCCAACTATTTATTTTTAATGATTAAATATGTATAGCTAATACAAATTTGGATTTTTTCATGACATGTATCATGGTTAGAGGGAGCAGGATGAGTAGACAATGTGGTGTGGGAAGAAGAGGTACACCTCCTCTGAGAGCATCCACACTTGAGGGATAGACTCCACTTGGAGAGGAGCATGCTACTGAGTAGGAGTAGGTTTCTATGAGAGATGTAGTAGGTATGATGAGATCCTTCCAAAATATTTCATAGGCATTGATCAACTGCCTGGATCAATATGATGGCAGAGATTTTGTTCCCAATGAGGGTTCAAAACACACTCCAGTAGGTAGTAGTAGTATACACAGAGAACTCAAGAAAGTGAAATTTCCTGAGTTCTGGGGTGACACAGATGGTTTATCCACTAAGGCATGGTTGGAGAACATGGTGATGTGATTTTCACTATGTAATTACATCTCCAACATGAAAGTGTGCATGGTAGTATTTCATCTGAAAGGGAGTGCTCTCCTTTGGTGGAAGACACTCCTACCTCAACTAAACATGGTCATTGAAGACGTGTCATGGGAATTGTTCGAGGAACAATTTCGAGAGAGGTTCTTGTCCAATGAATTCATTGAGCACCAAATTAATGAGTTCAACACCTTACGACAGGGTAGTCATACGATACTTGAGTATGAGGTTAGGTTCATGGAGCCACTCAGATATCCTCCACATTTGAACACTGAGAAATTAAAAGTTAACAAGTTTGTGTTCGGCCTCAACTTCAACATTCATGCAAAAGTGAGGATCGCAATGATTCAGACGTTGCACGATGCAGTTCAGAGGGCTCTCATTGATGAAGAAGAGATGAACAGTGGGGGTCAGGGTAGGACTTCGTCTAGGTAGACTGGACATGTTCCACCTCGAGCACAACAACATCAGACACCAGTTAGACAAACTTCTAGGCACCATGATACTCCTAGAGGACATGTATTCTCAACATCACACCAAACAAATCCTCATCAATGGACTCCTTATAGACCACCACCATAGAAACAACAACGTCATTCGCAACAACAACAACAATTTAGATCAAGTCCACAAAACATACTAGTATAACATACTCCTAGGCCAACAACTTCTACTTCTAGGATTAGGAGTACTAGACTAAAGAATGGATGTTGGACATGCGGAGAGCCACATTGCCAGAGAGACTTTCCTATTGAGAAGGGAAGAGTTGCTAGATCATCAGGACCTATGAAATTTGGATATTTTGGAAAGGCCCATAGGATTCATGCATCAGTTAATAACCACAAGACCGAGCATCAATCTATAGTGATCGACACTTTAGGTATGATAGTTGATCAACAATTTAGTGTTTTGATAGATATAGGAGCTACTGAGAGTTTTATATCAAGTGTTGCACTTAAAATAATTAAGGTGAAGGAAGTAGAACAAGATAATTTTAATTATGTGGAAATGGAAGATGGTGCCGAGCAAAAGGTTGGAGGAAAAGTTAAGGATTGTAACATTAACTTGGGTGAATTTGTGACAAGTGTAACCCTGTATGTTACAATCTTGGTATCTTACGATATAGTGATCGGAATGGATTGTTTAGAATCAAATGATGCGATACTTAAATGCAAGATGAAATGATTAAGTTTAACATATGATTTGGGACATAGTAGATTAATTGTAGGAAGAAACTAGGGAGTGTCGTTGAGGTTTATTTCTTCCTTACAATTACATAAACTTATGTGCAAGGGGTGTAATTTATACACCATCTTAGTGCTTAACGAAAAGGGGGAAACATAAGGATTATAAAATCTTCATGTAGTATCGTATTTTGTTGATTTATTTCCAGAGGAACTACTAGATTTACTGCCAGAAAGAGAATTAGAGTTTACCATAGATCTAAAATCGGGAACATAACCGATCACAAGAGCTCCATACTGGATGTCGACACCGGAATTGCATGAGTTAAAGATGAAGTTGAAGGAGTTGTTGGATTTTGGACTTATACATCCAAGTGTATCACCATGGCGTGCACCAGTTATTTTGTGATAAATAAAGATGGATCGGGGAGGATTTGCATTGAATATCATCAATTGAACAAAGCTACGATCAAGAACCAATATCTGTTGTCAAGGATTGACAATTTTTTTTATTAGATGAAGGGAGAAACCATGTTTTCAAATATTGACTTGAGATTGGGATATCATCAGTTGCATATTAAGGAGGAAGATATCCCTAATACCACATTTAAGACGAGATTTAGACACTATGATTTTATTGTTTTACTATTGCGAGAGTATTGTTCTTTATTCACGCTTCTATTGGTATTTAATTTATATATGTAAATGAATAATTTATGCTCATATATTCCTTGAATGGAGAATTTTGAAGTTTTGCCCAATTTCTTAAATATTTAGTCCACTAGATATTTGATTCTCCTTCTTGGTTTTAGGATATAACTTAGTCTAGACTTGTTTCCAACTCCAATTTGAAACCGTTGGAAGAATATCCCATACAAACTTACCACATTTAGAAGCTTGAACACCATTATCCGAGTGAACTTGTATCACATAGTAATTTTGTGAGCATTAAATGCATCTAAAAGTCTATCAGGACTAATGATCAAATAAATGATCCACTACTGGTGAACTTAAATTGAGTTTTCCTTCAGCATGTGTTGTGTTTGTTAATTTTAGATATTGTAGAATAATGGTGGAATTCTAGTTGACTATTATCATGGATGGTGGAATCCCTATCCTTCGAATCGAAACAAGGGATTGTCATTCTCACATAATAATTATATAAATGATTAAAGAATTCCATCTATAGTTAGGGCACAATGATTGAATCACATTTGGGAGTTAAATAAAATACTTCCCATCCAGGGGATAGTTATAACTCAGTTTTTTTGTAAATTGTGTACCAGTTATTAGTCCCTGCCGAAGGCATAGAGGGACTATAGAGATCGATAATTCATTGACTTTATATTAGTTTGTCATTTGACTACAATTTTTTCATACTTTCTAATGTTCAACATACAGAACTAAAAGCATTATTTTTTATATAATAAAAAAACCCATATATGTCATGATCTGATTGCATGATAGATTTGAGGTTGTATTGCCAACTTCACTATTCCCAATGAATTATATGTTTCCATATCCAAAGTTTTATCATGTATGGTAACTTTTTTTTATTTGTACTGATCATATTGAAATGTTTAGATATCCAAAGTTTATAGTGATCTATAATTCCAAAGTTTATAACATTCTATTGTTCGAACTACATAACTAAAAACATTATTTATTTATTTGTTATTACTCCTTTGTATTTGTATCGAAATGTTTGCATGTTGAAGGTTTATATTGTTGACACTTTTTTTGAGGTGCTTGAATAGTCCTGACAACTTAAATGTTTACATGATGCGAGGTCCTCAAACATGCCTGATAGCTTAAATGTTTTCATACCACGAGGCCATTAGAAAACTTGATAGCCTTAAATGTTTATCTAAATAGGCTTCTCAGAGTACATTTTTCCTTGAAATTTTTCATACAATGTTGCAGTGAATTTGGACAATATTGTTGTCCACCGGCAGTTGAATAGGCATTGTAAGTTTCATACTTCTTCTAGGATTAGAATGCAATTTCGTCATTGTTGAAGCTACATACATTTTTTACTGGTTCGGTGAGTGCTTCTTCTTCGATGGTTCATGGGTTGTTGCTTGTTGTTGTTGTTTGGTTCACAATTTGATCTGCGCTTCTGCCTTTCATCATTTCATAGTAAGTTTCCATGCCATAATTTGATTTTCTATTCCTTATTTGTTGTTCAGTGTTTGCATTTTGCAAGTAAGAATGTTTACGTATTTCTACTAGCATGCTCGTCATATGTTTCTTGTTCCTTCTCTACTTCGGTTGCAGTTTCGTAATCGTTGGAGATACATATGTTATTTACTGCTTCGATGTTTGTTTCTTGTTCATTGGTTCATTGGTTCATCAGTTGTTGTTGTTTTTGTTTGGCTCAAGTTTACAATTTTGGGGCCTTGGGGTTGCAGTTGGTCCTATTCGTGCTTTCTCACTAGTTTGGTGCTTGATGTTTTCTTTTGTTTACTTCAAATTTGTAGTGTTGGGGTCCTGCACCGACAGTTGGAGTTGTTTTATTATTATTATTATTATTATTTGGGTGCTTCGTGATGTTCATACCCTGCACCCACGAGTGGACATGTAGTTGTGTTATTTTTCATGTCTGGCGAGGTGAAGATCTGTTATGTTGTAAAAAAAAATTGATACTTCAGTGTTGACATGATAGAAAATAGTGGCATAAAAAATAATTGGACAACTACATGTGCAATTGCAATATCCATTGTTTTTTTGTTAAAATAAACATGTGCAAGTTTCACATATAAACCATGTATGGTGGAATGTGCCCATATCACAATACATATTCTTTATCCTCTACACAGACTGGTGTGACCACGATACAATTTGTCTTGTACTTGAGATATGATATGTACGACAAAGATACTGTGAAATTATATTTCCATGTCTGGAAGCATATCTGGATACTTTTCCATGTAACACCAAAATCTTTTAGTTATGGCCATGCAATTTCTTAATATTTTGTGGATTGTAATATATTTTGGGCAGGGGAAAATTTATATATTTACACCCATGGATGGAGAAAAGCAAAGGTTCATGTTTCTGCCTATCTTTTATTCTATTTGTTTATTCTCATTTACTATATGTACATATTACTTGTTCTCCGATGCATACCAGCTTCCATTCATGTTCATTGTATTTTGTGTGTTCCCACATTCAAACAAACAAAATAGCTGGAGAAAATGACGGAGTCTTGACTGTAGCGGTGGAAGAGGATATACAAAGGTACATGCTTGTACTGTTATTTCATATTCTGTTGTTTTGTTTTTCATTTATTGTCTGTATATGTGTTCACCTAGTTTATTGTATGTATATGTTTCATACCTTCCTACATAATAACTTATATTCATTACATGTCTTCTTCCATACTAATTTCCTTCATGTCCATTGTATTTTTCCTGCATTGCTACATTTAAACAAACATAACGGCTAGAGAGGACGATGGACTCTTTGGCATGAATGTAGATGAGGAGCTACAGAGGTACATACCTATACTCTTATTTCATATTCCAGTGTTAAGTATTTCATTTATTGTCTGTGTATTTGTTGTGCTTGTTCTATTGCTTTGCACCTTTCTTTGTTGTATGTATATACTACATATATTTCTGCTTATTCTCATGTGAATCGTATTTTTTTTGTTGTTACATTGAAATAAATAGAACTATTTTTTCTTTATTTTACATGTCTTTCTTCATACTAATTTGTCTTCATGTCCATTGTATATTCGGTGTTTCTACCTTGGAAGAAACAAATTGGTTGGACAGGAAGATGAATTCTTCTATGCAACAACAGAGGGTTATGTGGCACAATCTTCGAAAAGGTATACCAACTATCCTAGTAAATTAAATATACAAAGTGGGTGGGGGCATATAATATTAGACTAGAAAATGATGATTTGGTAGAAATGGGTCTTTGTGCCTTCCCCATTTCTACCTTTTCCATTTTATATTATCCCTTTTGATTTCTAATTGCTCTTCTTATTCATCTTTCCAAAAATTCATTGGTGTGTGGGTTGGGGGACTCACGGGTTCACATTTATGGTCACGCTTCTACCTTATTCCATACTTACCCACTTTGTCGATTGTGGATGCCGGGATGGACTGTTCAATATTGCACTCCTGGCTTTTGAGGTTCCGTGATATATAGATTGGACGTCGTGCCCTACCATCATGCCCTATTTACTGTTACACATTTTTTAGTCAAAAAATCCTAGGCATACAATTTGACCCTCGGGTCCTCATGTTTCCTGAGTATCCCTTGACACCCTGTTTCGTATTCCATCTCCTTCCACCCTACATGTGACATTAAGAAATATTATGGATAATATACAATGCATATGCTTGTTTAATCCTTCTGATGTTCATCTACACATGCTTGCATCAGAAAATGTTGGACTACATGGCCATGAGCAGTCATTCATCCCAGACATTAGTAGAATGACAAGGCCAAATGTAAATATGCATACATTCCATTCCTAGTATGTTTACCAAACAAATATACTCAACAATTTATTCATCTATGGCATGGTGAATATGTTGATGTCATCTGCAATACATGTTTTGCAGTTCACAAGAAGTATCAACAAGTACAAGCGAGATGTTGAACATAGCACGGGTTTCGCAGACTAAGAGGTGTGGTTGCAAAACTCTAGCTCCATAGTTCATCCAGGCTGTGCATCTACTTGTAAATTTATGACAGGGAAAAAAGAAAACAAGAAAATAATGCACACTACCATTCACTTTACTTTTTCCGTTAAAACATTGTCATCGAGTCTAAAATTGTAACACCCAAAGTACTATCAATAGAGGGCATGAACAACCACCGAACTGGAAAAGTGTTCATCGAGGACATAATGGTCATCTATAACACCTACTTGGACAAGGAAAACAAAACTAGATCCATTATGTGTGCTGACATGACAAACAAGGAGGCCATGATGACAGTCACACTGACTATTCCTACACAACTTGTCCAGAAACATGCAGAAAAGATATTACCGGGTAATGGGATATCCATTACAAATTTTAATATATTTCCCAAAACAGTGTATGACCATGGTGACTATGATCAGATTATTTCTCTCAACGAAACAAGTATTGTGGAAAAAATTCCTGGTATTTGTTCAGAATATTGTTTCGGCTCGGATGTAACTATCAACCAAATTGCACATAGCAATGACATTTACCCAAACAGAACCATTGGCATAGCTGTCACACTTGCGAGAAAACTTGGCTCACAACACATTCTCCATATAAAAGATGGAGATTCAAACAACGACAAGGCAATGGTACCGTTCTCCATATACATTTTTGTCCTTTATTTTTGCATGTGCATGTATCTTGATTAAGTTACACAAATATTGCATTGTTCCATGTTGCAGTTGCAATTGTTCGATACCTATTCAAATTTGTTTTCGTCAATGGAACAACAATTGCATAAAGGGAAATTTCCACTTATGCTCTTCAAAAATATAACAAAGAAAAGGGATGTTTTATGAGCAAACATATAACAGGATCTGAAGAAACTAACTAGCTCTACAACTGTTGTGCATATACATCTACATATTCATCCTCACTTTGCTCATACAAATATCCTTCACCAAACTTCTGCGTTTTTTTTTTTTTTTCCGGGGGGGTGTAGTTGTATATTATATTGTTCAGTGTAGTAATTCCTATGCCCACATTTCTAGGTTGAAGGTGTTTTGGTTGCAAAAAATGCGTACTTGACCCCCTTTGAGCCTGTATGTGCGAAATGGAACTCTCCTGCATCCTCTTTCTCTTTGATAAGTGATGATACAATTGATTTTCTGCGATGTAGTAAAAAATGTCCATACATATATGGACATTGCCTCAATGTTGCCATCTGAACTGTGGGCAACACAACCATGCATTGTACAATTAGGCAGCCTCTGTTACAAGGTGTGCTTCCTGGGTTAGCAGAATTTTTGTATGAAGCATACCTACAGAAAAAGCCAAGCAGTTTCTACATACTGTGCTAGTTTTAGATACACATCAAATTTACCTTAAATGAGGATAATGCAATATTGCATATCGCTTGAAGAAANNNNTCAAGCTTTGGAAGGAAACAAAAATATCTCATGTGTCTCTGTAATATTTCTTCAACACTGAGATGAATGTCGTCGGACTCAAGTACTTGAGAATCTAATTACAAATGCAATCAATGTTGTTATTTTGTTTTGATGTTTTCTTGCATCTCCCAGTAAGAATTTTGCAATGTGTCTCTGCAATATTTCTTCAACACCCAGATGAATGTTCGTCAAAATCGAGTACTTGAGAATATAATTACAAATGCAATTGAATTTGTTATTTTTATGTTTTCTTACGTCTCCCAATGAGTATTTTGCATATTTGTTTCGGTGTGCAAACAAAAAAAAACCATGGTAGTTGGTTGTAGCTTTGATGGAGGAGCCTGCACGTTTTTTGGGTGCCCAAGTTGGAAAATAGTTTTTCAACTATTTAGCCATGACATGATTTATGCAATTTTATTTTAAGTGGCTGAATAAAATAAAAAAATTTCTCCAACTATACATTTATGGTATGGTATCTGCATTTTCTCGATGCCCTAATTGAACAAAAAAAGGACTCAACATGGATTGAAACATCAACTTGAGATTTTCAGATCTCACTATAGAGATTGCGCACACATAAGATTGTTCAGTCCAAAAATGGGAAGCATGACAAAAAACCCCATAAAAAATATCCAACTGTAAATAACTCGGGCATGTCCTTTGAACCGTTGAAGTGGCTTGCTCATCTGGGCAAAATCATCAGAAATTTCCAATAATATTGGAAGTTTGGCATTGTTAAAACGGGTAGTGATAGACCATGGCGCTATTAGAAGAAAATGTCCATAGTGATCTTTCTTAATGGTAAAATAGTAATCGACAACTTTCTTTTTCCCCATTTTGAGATCTGGTTATAACTAGCGTGCAGTGGCGAAGCTCCGCTGGTTTTGTGCTTTCTTCTGTTTGGCAAACTTTTGTTCATATCCCATGGCCCTAGTTATTTTCTCCTGGGAACATATACTAGATGTAAGATAAAACCAATGCCATGACACTTTTTCTTTATATATCAAATTGTTTGATGCAAAGGTTGATGCGTGTTGCTCTATGGAACCTTGTGGGATCTTGCTTGCAACCTGTTTGGAGATTACTTGGTTCTTGGTTGTATGCTTCATCCTAGAAAATTAATAATACATTGAGGATATTCACAATTTTTCTATGATATTAAAGACTATAGAGGACATGCTTTTCCCTTTAATATAATCTCTGTGACGCAAATATAGTATGTGGCTCGTTTTAACACTTTTCCTTGATCGATGAACTTGGTAAAATTAATCTCCTGGAATAATTTGAAATGAAAGAATATATACTGTGCGAAGTCCAATGGAGCTATCATATCAACAAGAGGATATCAAAATTAAAATTCATCATTGTTATACTTGCAGTGATAGAATTTAAAAAAAACTTTTTTTTTGTTTACTTCAATATTTTTAAAATAGGAGATTTAACATCATTTAATAATTTTATGAAATTAAATTGTACAATGTCAATATTTAATATTAATATTTTGATATTTGGAATTAATGTTTTTAGATAATGTTAGATAGTTGATAGGGCTCACCATCCATAAACAATTGCAATCTTGAGCCCGCCAGCCCTGGATTCCGTTTGTCAATTTGTATATCGCAGAAATCCAAGTGATGTTTGGAGGACATAGAAAAATAAAAGTGTAATTTGGAGCCAGCCAGTCCGCAAGTCCGCCTGTCAATTTGTATATTGTGGAACTCTAGGTTTTTGTAGGACACATAACTATAGAGGACATGCTTTCCCCTTTAATATAAGTTTTGTGATGCAAATGTAGTATGTGGCTCATTTTAGCACTTTTCCTTGATCGATGAACTTGGTAAAATTAATCTCCTGGAATAATTTGAAATAAACGAATATATATTGTGCGAAGTCCAATGGAGCTATCATATAAACAAGAGGCCCTTAAAATTCAAATTCATCATTGTTATACTTGCAGTGATAGAATTTAAAAAAACTTTGTTTTGTTTACTTCATTTTTTTAAAATAAGAGATTTAACATCCTTTAATAATTTTATGTAATTATATTGTACAATATCAATATTTAATATTAATAATTTAGTATCTGGAAATAATGTTTTTAGATAATGTTATATAGTTGATAGGGACCACCATCCATAAACAATTGCAATATTGATCCCTCCATCCCTGGAGTACTTCTGTCAATTTTGTTGGATTATTGAGAGGGGGGGTGAATCAGTAATAACGTAATTATAATCATTTTTCTTCAAATGTTATATCAATGTAGAATTATTATCCAATAATGAACAATAAAAAATAAACAATCACACACATACACAGTACACCGGTGTTTTATGTGGAAACCCAAATCAAGAGAAAACTACAGAATAATTTTTCTTATATGTATTGAAGAATTACATTCATTGGAAGCACCAACATCATCAACTATACACCTCATGTATGTGCCAACTCATCAACTACTTGTCTCAACCATGTACTCAACATGTAACTCAACCAAAATCCCTCATCAATTTCATCATCCAAATTTGATTTGTAGCTCTATGATAGACCTGGTGTATATGATCACATTCTTGCAAACCTTCCTTAACTTTAACAACAAGAGACTAGCATTTTCATCAAACTTTTCTTTAGTCTCACATGCCTAGTTTTGGATTAGTCAACAACCCTAACTTGAAGTAATCATAACTTTGAACCTATAATGTATAAAGATATGAAACTGATACACAATATTCTTTAGTGTGTTTTATGCAATTCCTCCAGGTTTCACTACTTGGAACCTCTCAGAAAAGGAGTTATAGAAAAAATGGCATACCTTGCTGAATTCTGGCTTATTCTAGAGAGAGACCTTGTAGAGCATGCCCCGCAATAAATATTCATTGAATTGATCTAAAACTATTACATAGAATACTAAAGACTATACACTAACCAACACATTTGGTCTCACTGAATTTGGATCTGTTATGAATAAGTTATGATGTTTTTACTCGAAACACCTGTTTTTGACTAGTTTCAGGACTAGCCACAAACCCTATTTTCCACAGAGTGTAACTCCCAAAATACAACAACCCACAAGATCAATTTTTTACCACATATACTTGGGTATGTTTTGTCAGTGGCATAGAAATTTATTGATCTAAATCATTATAGAAAAAACATTATAGTGAAAATGGCGAGATGACCTGTAAATAAAATACCTTAGCAAACACCATCAAAAGAATTTATCTTTCCTTGCATTTCGGCCTTGTTTTCTTCACCTTCCCTTAGAAATTTGGATTAGATATCCTTGGTTACCTCATACAATTATAGATATTCAATATTCTCAAGTGTGATTAAAATGAGAGAGCCTTGCCTCTTATTTATACTCTCCAAGTACCTTCCTTAAAAACATCTCTAGGTCACTTGACCCACTTTCCTTATTTTAGGGTTAACCCACTTCTAATTTCTCCATTAAATTTATTATTGAAATAATTTATTTTGTATTCACTTTGAATTATAATACACTCATAACTTCACTTTATTATTTACCTTCTAAAATCTCTTAAACCACTTTGACTACTTTGAGCTTTTGGGGCTTCTAGATGACATATGAGTGTCCTCCAACTTCGTAAGGCCATAACTCTAAAACCGTGAGGAGTTATGTGACATTCCACATACCAACAGAAATAGAATGTCATGTACTATCCATTTAGAATAGTATTACCTTCAAATATAGAAAAAGTCATACCGTTATCTATCAAACAAACTTGGGTCCATTACCCAAACCTGGGTTCTCCAACTTCACATGGTCATAACTCTCTAACCGTGAGGAGTTATGTGACGTTATACATACCATCAGAAATGGCACGACAAGCAATATCCATATAGGATAGTTTATCTGACAAATTCATGGTCCTTAATCTCATTATTCCATAATTAAGCATGGGTTCTCTTACTTCGCAAAGCGTCTTCCCATGAGGGCTTTAACCATAAGGGGATCACTTTGGAGTTCATCCATATTTAATTCTTATCAATCATGAAAAAACAATAATGAATCATATTTACATAAAACAATCTTGGGTCGATTACCTTTGTGCTACAGGGCTTTCTTCAAGGGTTGACATCAATGAAAACCAACCTTAGTTAACAATCTCCCCCTTTGGCATTGATGGAAACACTATGATGCAATACTGAAATCATATCACTCATGCTCCCCCTGGAACCATGCCTCTGTCCTCTACATTCGATAAATACACCTATGTCCTATGCATCTGATAAATCTCTCCCCCTTTGTCATCAATGGAAAATGTATCTTTCCATCTGGGGTTGCTCCCCCTAACTGAACTGTCCTCTTATGGTGCTTCCTCGTGTACATCTAAGACATATAAGATAAGCATTAAAAAAGAATTCATTTTGGAGTAGAAATAATGTCAAGTCTTTGGCAAAGATATTCAAAGGCTTCCTATGGAAGTGGTTTTGTAAATATGTCTACCACTTGTTCTTTTGTGCCCACATACTCAATTCTGATGTTATTTTTTGCAACTTGTTCTCGTAGAAAGTGATACTTGATTGGAATGTGCTTCGTCTTGGAGTGAATCAGTGGGTTTTTTGAGATACTGATGGCACTTGTATCATCACAATATATTGGAATGGGCTCATCATACTCAACCTGTATATCTGTCAAAGTCTGTTTCATCCAAAGAACTTGTGTACAACATGTTGTTGTTGCAATATATTCTTCCTCGGTTGTATATAGAGATAGTGTTGATTGTTTCTTGCTTAGCCATGATACCAAACACCCACCTAAGTAGAATGTTGCTCCACTGGTGCTTCGTCAGTCATCAATACAACCTGCCCAATCTGCATATGTGTAGGCAATAAGTGATAGATATTTTCCTTTTGGATAGCATAATCCAAACTCTTATGTTCCTTTGAGATATATGAAGATCCTCTTTACTGCTAATACATGTGATTCCTTTGGTGCTGCTTGAAATCATACCACCTTTCCAACTGCCTGCATTACATCTAGTTTGGATGTTGTCATGTATAGTAGGCTGCCAATCATTGACATGTATTGCCTCTGATCTGTAGACTTTGAATCATCATCTTTGCTCAACTTACAACTGGTTTGCATGAGAGTGATAACTGGTTTTCAATTTTCCATTCTGAACCTCTTTATCATTTCTATGATATAATTGGTTTGAGAAATAAAAATTCCTTGGTTGCTTTGACGTACCTGAAGTCCCATAAAGAAGGATAGTTCTCCAAGTAACGACATTTCAAATTCATTATGCATGTCTTTTGCAAATTTCTAGCTTAACCTGTCATCATCACTACCAAAAATGATATCATCAACATAAACTTCAATTAATAAAATATTACATTGACTTACCTTTATGTAGAGGTTGTTGTCTGCACTTCCTTTTCTAAACCCTACCTATTGCAGATACTTATTCAGTCTAGAGTACCATGCTCTAGGAGCCTATTTTAGACCATACAAAGCCTTCTTTAATTTACACACATAGTTTGTGTTCTCTGACAACTGAAATCCTTCTGGTTGTTCAATGTAGACTTCTTCTTCAAGTTCCCCATTCAGAAAAGATGATTTTATGTCAATCTGATATACTTTAACATTTTTGGATCATGCATAAGCTAAAAGCAAACAGATTTCTTCCATTCTAGAAACTGGGGTAAATGTATCTTCAAAGGCAATTCCTTCAATCTGTGCATATCCTTTACATACCAATCTAGCTTTGTTCCTTGTAACCTATCCATCTTTATTCAATTTATTCCTGAAAACCCATTTTGTGCCGGTCACATTCTTATTCTTTGGTCTTGGAACCAACTCCCAAGTGTCATTTTTCTCTATTTGATCAAATTATTCATCCATGGCCTTATTCCAAAATTCATCCTTACTGGCTTCTTCAAAACATTTTGGTTCAATTGTAAATAAGAGTGCTAGGTGTGTTTGTTCTGGTGAACGGATTTTTCTTCTAGTCTCAACTCCTGCATCTTTGTTTCCAATAATCTGATCTGAAGGATGATTCTTCTATACTCGTTTTCTAGGTGTCTTTGGAGATACTTGTTGAACTTGCTCTTTTGCTTCTGTTGGATTCTATTCATCTTCATCTTCCTCTTCTACTTATTTTTCATCTTCTTCTACGAAAAGTTGCTCCATTGATTTGTTTTCTTCTTGCTTTGATTCTAGTTTGCCTGTTTCATCAATTGTTACATTGATTCTTTCCACAACTTTGTTTAATCTTAGATTGTAACACTTGTATGTTTTCCTTGTACTTGAGTAACCAAAAAGTATTCCTTTGTCTACATGAGAGTCAAACTTTCCCATTCTGCCATCTTCTCTTTTGATGTAGCATTTGCTTCCAAAAACTCTGAAGTGCTTCACATTTGTTGGTCTTCCTTTCCATAGCTCATAGGGAGTTTTATCAGTGTTGTTTTTGAGCATTACTTTGTTTTGAATCTGAACTGTTGTATGCACTTCTTCTGTCCAAAAAATATCTGTCAACTTTGAATCCATTATCATTGTTTGATCCATTTCTTGTACTATCCTGTTCTTTCTTTCAACAACTCCATTCTGTTGAGGTGTCCTAGCGACGAAGAATTTCCTTTTTATTCCATGATTGTTGCAGTAGTCCATAAATTACTTTAAGGTGAATTCTCCTCCATTATCTGATCTTAAGCATTTGATTCTTTAATCCATCTCATTTTCAACCATTTCCTTGTAGATATTGAAATTTTCAAAAGCTTATGACCTGTTCTTGAGAAAGAAAACTGCAGTCATTCTTATATAATCATCAACTAATAATATAAAGTATCTCTCACCTTTTAATCCTTTTGTTGTAGTTGGTCCAACTAGATCAGTATGCACAATTTCCAGTGGTTTTGTTGTTGAATATTCTTTTGATTCGAACCTGGCCTTTGTTTGCTTTCCTTGTTGGCAATGTTTGCATAAAGTGTTGGTTGGTTTTGTGATCTGAGGCATTTCTCTGACTTATTCTCTTTTGCTGAATTTGAAAAGGTTATCAAAATGCATGTGACCCATTCTTCTTTGCCATAGCCAACTTTCATCTTCCTTTCCTAGACAACACTTTTCATTCCCAATTTTGTTTAACACATATATGTTGCTTGAAGTTCTTGCAGCTGTAGCGGCCAATTTCCCTGGACCTTCTTTTATTATCTCACACTTTTGTGAATTGAAAGTAACTTTATGACCTTGGTCACACATTTGACTCATACTTAAAAGATTATGTTTCATATATTCTACTAGTAGAACAATTTTTTGTCTTTTCATTCTTGTTCCCAATTTAGACTGTGCCTTTTCCAATGATTTTGGTTGAATCATCATTTCCGAAGGAAATTGATCCATCTCTTTCCTTTCGTAATGTAAGAAACTTGTCTCTATCACCTGTCATGTGTTTTGAACATCCACTGTCAACATAGTAACCATGTTTCTTCTATTTAGCTTGTAGAGAGACTATGCATTCTTCATTTCTATACTAATCTTGCTTTCTTATCCATGTTATTTTCTGAGATTCTTGTTTGTGACTCTGTTGAGGTTCTTTAGGATGGACTATCATTCTACAATTTTTTGCCATGTGTCCAAAATTGTTACATTTGTAACATTCCTGTTCAGTTCTCAAAGATTCAAACCTGTTGTAACTTCTTCTCTGTGTTTCACTAGGTCTTCTTGAATAACCCCTTTGTGTATGGCTCTCAAAGTAGTTATTGTTCTTGTTGTTAACTCTGCAATTTACAACTTTATGTCCAAAATTATTACATGCATAACATAAACAAAAAAATATGGTTTGATACCTGGTAGTTGAATATCTTCTGAAAGGATGTGCTCTTATGAATCCCTCTTCTTCTTGAGGCCTATCTATTTGTTGTTGATTCTGAAATCTGAATCTTCTCAGTGGAGGAGTGTCTCTGTAATATTCCTTGTATATATTTTTATCCCCTTTGATTGTTTCTGCATAGATTTTTGGATTTGTGTCTTGCTCTGTTGTTTTGGTGCTTGATCCATTTTCTGTCTGATTGTATCCATGTTCGGACTTGTCAAGATGAGATTTTTGATTGCTAATAATGTCATTTAGAACTTTTGATCTATTCTACATATTTTTCTTTTGAATATCCTTTCTTAGTGTGACAATCTTTGCTTCCAGGTTTCCAATGATCCCGTCCTTTCCTTCTAGCTGTTCTTTGAGTGCTTCTTCAATTCTTTTATCTTCTTCTATTTGACCCTTCAATTTTGTGATCATTTGTCCTAGTTCTTGAGTGTCTTTTTTCTTATCTAGTTCTGCTTGTAGTTTCTTGTTTTTCTTATTTTATCTTCTGATAACTTCTATGGCACTCATTAATTCTTCTTGGAAGTCAACTTCTGTCTCTTCAATTTATTCTTCATATTCTTCTTCGAAGTATTCTTTATCAGAGTCTTCTACTGCCATGAATAGAACTCTCCCTATTTCACTGTCATTGACTTCATCTTCATCCGATGATGAGATGTCTTCTTTGGTGCAAAATATTTTCTTGAAAACTTTCTTTGTAGTTCTTTTACCTTTATATGTTTGTCTTCCTTTTGAGTAACCTTCATCATTTCTCTTTTTCTTATGAGGACATTTGTTAGCAAAATGACCAATACCATCACAATTAAAACAAATTAAAGGAATCTTACCTCTATACCTACCATTGGTTCCCTTGTTCAATCTTTTGATGAAGTTGGCGAATTCTTCATAATCTTCTGAGACGTCATTGCTACTGCTATATTCTTCTTGTTCCTTTTTCTTTTTCTTTGATCTTTTGGATGCTTTGGAGGCTGCTTCTTTTACATATGGATTTTTCTGTTCAATTCTCATCTCATATGCTATGAAGATTCCATGCAGTTTGTCCATGCTATTGAGTTTAGATCCGATCTTTCTTCTAGTGCTGATATATTAGGGTTGAATCTCATAGGAAGAGATCTTAGTACCTTTTGAACAATTACAGATTCTTCGATTTCTTCTCCAAATCCTATGATTGCATTCACTGTTTCATTGACTCGTAAGAAGTAGGATCTGATATCTTCATCTTCCTTCATTTTTAGTTGTTCGAACCGACCTCTGTAAGTTTGAAGCTTTGATGCTTTGAATTTTGAATCTACTTCATAAATATTTTGAATCTTGTCCCAAATCTCTTTATCATATTTACAATGTGCAACTTTGGTGAATACCGTATCACTGAGACCATTCAAAAGTGCATTTTTGGCTTTGGAATTATTCTCACCGAGTTTCATTGCTTTGTCATTTGTTGGTGGAACTACTAATGTTGTGTATCCATCTACAATTGATTGTCAAACTTGAAATCCCTGTGCCTATATATATGTCTTCATCCTTATGCTCCAAAAAGCATACTTTTGTCCATCAAACTATGGTATTCCATTTTTATACAAGTTGGTACTCTCCATGATCTACCTTTCAGTGGTTAAACTGATTTATGAAGGAACCTTCTCTGAAATCAATTGTTGGATTACTGAGAGGGGGGGTGAATCAGTAATAGTGTAATTATAATCCTTTTTCTTTAAATGTTATATCAATGTAGAATTATTATCCAATAATGAGAAAAAAGAAATAAACAATCACACACATACACAATACACTAGTGTTTTACGTGGAAACCCAAATCGGGAGAAAACCACATAATTATTTTTCTTATATGTCTTGAAGAATTACATTCATTGGAATCACCAACATCATCAACTATACACCTCATGTATGTGCCAACTCATCAACTACTTGTCTCAACCATGTACTCAACATGTAACTCAACCAAAATCCCTCATCAATTTCATCATCCAAATCTGATTTTTAGCTTTGTAATATACTTGGTGTATATGATCACATTCCTGCAAACCTTCCTTAACTTTAACAACAAGAGATTAACATTTTCATTAAACGTTTCTTTAGTCTCACATGCCTAGTTTTGGATTAGTCAACAACCCTAAATTGAAGTAATCATAACTTTGAACTTGTAATGTATAAAGATCTGAAATTGATACACAATGTTATTCAGCGTGTTTATACAATTCCTCTAGGTGTCACTACTTGGAACCTCTCAGAAAATGAGTTATACCAAAAATGGAATACCTTACTGAATTTTGGCTTATTCTAGAGAGCGACCTTGTAGAGAGTTCCCTGCATGAAATATTCATTGAATTTATATGAAACTATTACAAAAAACATTAAAGACTGTAACCTAACCAACACATTTGGGGTTACTGAATTTGGATCTGCTATGAAGAAGTTATGACGTTTTTACCCGAAACACTTGTTTTTGACTAGTTTCAGGACTAGCCACAAACCCTATTTTCCACGAGTGTAACTCCAAAAATACAATGATCCACAAGTTTATTTTTTTTACCACAGATACTTGGGTATGTTTATAAATTTCATAGAAATTTCACGATCTGAATCATTATAGAAAAAAAATTATAGCTAAAACGGTGAGATTACCTATAAATAACATACCTTAGAAAGCACCATCAAAAGAATTTATCCTTCCTTGCATTTCGACCTTCTTTTCTTCCCCTTCCATCAGAAATTTGGCTTAGATATCCTTGGTTACCTCAGGAACCTATATATATTCAATATTCTCAAGTGTGATTAAAATGAGAGAGCCTTGCCTCTTATTTATACTCTCCAAGTACCTTCCTTAAAAACATCTTCTAGGTCACTTGGCCCACTTTCCTTATTTTAGGGTTAACCCACTTCTAATTTCTCCATTAAATTTATTAT
>ML777775.1:709063-727071 GCA_009831015.1 Picea engelmannii
ACCACTTTGACTACTTTGACCTTTTGGGGCTTCTAGATGACATATGAGGGTCCTCCAACTTCGTAAGGCCATAACTCTCAAATCGTGAGGAGTTATGTGACATTCCACATACCACCAGAAATGGAATGACATGTACTATCCATCTAGAATAGTATTAATTTCAAATATATAAAAAATCATACATTTATCCATCAAACAAACTTGGGTCCATTACCCAAACCTGGGTTCTCCAACTTCACATGGTCATAACTCTCTAACCGTGAGGAGTTATGTGACGTTCTACATACTAATGGAAATGGCATGACAAGAAATATCCATCTAGGATAGTTTCCCTGACAAATTCACTATCCTTCATCTCATTACTCCACAATTAAGTATGGGTTCTCTTACTCTGCAAAGTGTCTTCCTGTGAGGGCTTTCACCATAAGGGGACCACTTTGGAGTTGATCCATATTTACTTCTTATAAATCATGACAAAACAATAACGAGTCATATTTACAAAAAACAATATTGGGTCCATTACCCAAACCTTTGTGTTACGAGGCTTTCTTCAAGGGTTGACATCAATGACAACCAACCTTAATCAACAAATTTGTATATCACGGAACTCCGAGTGATGTTTGGAGGACATTGAACAATAGAATTGTAATGTTGATCCAGCTAGCCCATAAGTCTGCTTATCAATTTATATATCACGGAACTCTGGGTGCTATTTGTAGAACATAGAACAATAGAGGCCCAATTTTGAGCCCGCCATCCTGAGAATGCGCGATCCAAAAAGTGGCTAAGTATGGAATGAGGGAGCCTTACATGCTTTATAAAATCTCATGTCCATACTTTATAAAAGTACATATTTAGTATGCATAATTATTTATTAAAACCATCGACTACTGTAATTTTTCTTGTAGATTTTTGAGGCTTCTCTTATACAAGAAGATCCTAGAAACTATAAGAATGGCTCACTGTATCTATTCCTTGATTGAAGAACCTGTTCACATGTTTAATTCACTTCATAGTTGTTGTTAAAACCATCAATGGGGATTTCTAAAACCAATTCTCGCTTCTGAAAATTACCATCCCCTTTTTTTTTGTCCTCTGCTTTTCGTTTCTGGTTACTTACTCATTTTTTAGAAAATGTCTAGGTGTGGAAGTTGGCGGATTCACATCTTCATATTTCCACTTACTTTTATATCACCAGCCCAATCGACCACTTCCCCATTTCATATTGTATAAAATTTTTGGATCACGGGTTTCCGAAGAGGCAGGTTACTGGATAGACGGGTTCAACATTGTGTTTCCATTGTTCCTCTCCTTGCAAACAACACCCAAATTTTCGTGATCTACAAATTAGCAAACAAATTCCTGTTTATCTTGTTTTTTAGCACCTATTCTTGATCGATGAACTTAGTAAAATTAATTCCGTAGAATAATTTGAAATAAAAGAATATATACTATGTGAAGTCTAATGGAACAATCATATGAACGAAAGGACATTCAAATTCAAATTCGTCGTTGTTATACTTGCAGTGAAGCTAACAGTACAAAAATTTACTTAAACATCCCAAAATTGATTTTCTTGTAACTTTTTGACGCTTATCTTATAAAAATAGATCCTGGAAACTATAAACATCACTTGTTGTATCTATTCCTTGATTGAAGAACCTATTAACATGTTTAATGCACTTCATAGTTACTGTTAAGACCATCAATGGGGCTTTCTTACAACAATTCCCACTTCCAAAAATTGCCATCCGTTTTCTTTTTTCCCTCTACTTTCCCTTTTTGGTTACTTACTCATTTTTTGAAAAATCTCTAGGTGCAGGAGTTGACGGATTCATGTCTTCAGATTTCCATTGTTACTTTTATATCACCAACTTGACTGACTGCTTCCTTGTTTCATATTGAACAAAATTTTTGAATCGCGGGTTCCTGGATAGGCAGGTTCAACATTGTGTTTCCATTGTTCCGTTGCCTGCAAACAACACCCAGAGTTACGCGATTTACAAATTAGCAAAAAAATTCCACTTCATCTCATTTGCTTTCGCCTTTTGTTTACTTGGTCCTTTTTCCAAATGTCTCATTCTTTTATATACAACACACGAAGTTCTGCAATATACAAATTTCTTGCTCAACATTGCGCTTCCATTGTTCCCCTACATAGAAACAACACCTGAAATTCCACAATATACTAATTGATGGACGAAATCTGTCACTGACATACAATTTGACTATCAGCCACTCATGTCTCCTGGGTATATCTTGTGACCCTTTTTTTGTAACCCGCTCGACCACTTTCCATACATGGGAATTTCTTGGAATTTGTTTCACGCGTTGGCGGGTGGACAAAATGTACAATGCTTGGTTGCTCTTCACCATTCACACTACCTTCATACTTCTTTCTAGATACACAATTATTAAGCTTTAATGCTCGTATTTCATTGTGTAGGAACTGTTAAGATTTCCATTAATGTCCGGAAGGCCGAAGAAGATTTGTCATTAATATGAATTAAACCAATATTTGAGGAGAAGAGTGTTATCCTTTCCAAGTATTCATTTCAAACATGATGCAATATCTTTCGTGTGTAGGCCGGTTGGTGCCTTTAAGAAACATCTAATTCTTAATCGCTCTTCGTCGTCACCACCACCTTCACACTTTTTTCTAAATATGCAGTTAGTAAGATTTAATGGTAACAAATCATTACGCACGAACCTTGGAGATTGTCATTGATTAGAGAAAGGCTCGAGGATATTTTCCATTGATACACATTAAACCAAGATTTGCGGAGGGTTATATTATCCCTCCCCAATTTTCATTTCAAACATCATCTGGAGAAAATGAAAATTCTCGTTACATTATGGAAACAGTTCTATCCAGATACAGTAAACACCTTCAAGCATGATGGCCAGAGGTTCCAGTATTCCAGGGCATATTCTTACTACTCATCTCCCTTCACCTAGGAGGAAAAAAGGAGATGGTCCCTTGGTACACCGAGATATATATTTCAAGCCAAATAATTCCAAGGAAAACCTTCCTGCTCAGACAACCTACCCAGTTGCATTGATGTCTGGCGCATAGGTTGATGCGATGGATTATGAGCTAGACGAATATGATCTGATGAATGATGATACATAAATAGATGATGGAAATACAAAGATTGTTCCCACTCCTGTGTCCAAATTGAAATCAACCATACCATGCATAACGTCCTGGCTCAGAGATGGCAGTCCTAACAACACCAAAAGAAGGAGTTTCAGAAAATAAACTGACGTTGAACGCAATATCCCCTTTGCAAATCAAAAGTAGGAATTCCAGAGGTCCAAATTAGTCCATTCTAGGTGGAAGTCTTTCAGTGTAAGGAAATTATATGTTGATGCTCCTAGAGATATATTTCTATTCAATTGCGGGACCAATGTCTTTTTCTCTGGATAAACAATCAACATCTTAGGGAATGAGGACCATAACTCCCATTGTTGCAAGTCATATTCCTACTAGCCATCTCCTTCCACCCAGAATGGACTAATTTGGGCCTTTGGAATTGCACGTGCAACCTATGTCCCTGAATTTTTTTACTGTGGAGAGGCGGTTTATTGGTGTGTCCTAACTTTCAGTTAAGGGCTATTCCATTTTCCCTACAACATTTTTCGTCTTCTTCCCTAGGGAATATTTTGAGAACTATCAATTTTACCACAAGATCATCCATCGAGGAGAAGACTGCAACGATTTCCAAAAACAAAAAGCATGGTAATCAGTTTTGTATGCATGCTGAAGAGCATCTCGATGGCTCTTGCATGTTGCAGATCCCGTGCCTATGTTTGTGGCAGATATGTTCAATGTTTTGGGCCAAAGAACTAGGTCCAATTTATAAGGATATATATATAGTGCTCAGTGTTAATTTTTTTTTTAAATGGATTTACTATTAAAAAAAAATTCCTTGGAGTCTTGGTTGTTGCTTCTTTTCTGGATTTAGCACCTCTTCTCATTAGCATGGTTCGGTAGTCTTGTAGTTCTTCGATATTGTATTTGCTTAGGTAATTTGTTCTAAAATGGAGAATTTAACAATTATATGACAATGTACTATGTTGATACATCAGGATTTTATGCAAACAAAAAATGAATTGCAGACAGTTTCAAACCATCGTTCAATTCTATTTGTAATGCATATAGAATATAGCAATACCAAATCACAATGTTGCAACAAGATCGTCATTCTTGTTTCTAGACATGCAATTATTAAGCTTTAATGCTAACAAACCATAATGAAAGATGTTTAATACTTAAGTTAATATGTTATAGTCATCGAACAATATATCAATAACACACTTACACCCACAAGTTGTAATCAAATCTAATCTTCAACAAAGCATTTGCTGACAATTACTAGAAATTGATGGTTTTGCAACAATGGGGCTTGTTTGAAACCAATTTGCGCTTACGAAAATTTCCCTCCACCTTTCTATTTTCCCACTCTTTTATCCCTTGTAGTTTCTCTTTCTAGTTACTTAATCGTTCTTTCTGAAAATTCCTTGTTGCGTGGGTTGGAGGATTCACGCGTTTCGATCGAGCGCTTCCCCTTTATCTAAATTGCACTTTCCATTGTTTTGTGACTTGCAAACATCACTGCGGCTTCTGTGATATGCATATTCACTTCTAGACTCCCACATCATCCCCTCTTCCATGTTACACATTTTGCACCAAAATGTTCCGATATATACAATTTGACACTCGGGGCCTTATGGCATCTCGGGAACCTATCACCCTATTTTGAAGCCTGTGCAACCGCTTTCCACACTTGACAATTTCTTGACATCTCTTTGGCGGATCATCGAGTTCGCAGGTTTGGGAAATTTCAAATTTCTAGATAGTTTTTCTTGTGCCCTCTACCGTTAGATTTCTAACCAAGTGTATGCAATATGTATACAACTTATCCAACAACATAAAAAAAATATCTTACCAGGAAATGGAATATCTATTGCAGATTTGAATATATTGGACCTTATTTTCCCTCTTCTATACTTGACCAAATTGTCATTTCTTTTTCCCCTCTACTCTCTCTTTCTCATTACTTAGTCATTTTTTTGAACATGTGACTCTGACCAACCAGTATCCATTCAATTCCTAGGCTCTTTTCAGATCATGAATTCTCGGAAAGGCGGGATCTATATTGAACTTCCATTGTTCTGTGGCCTGCAAACAACACCCAGACCTCCGCCATATACAAATTTGTTGCCGCACTCCCACGTCATACCATATTCCATGATAAACAATTTTCACACGAATGTTCCGAGACCTGCAATTTGACCTTCAGGTCCTCACGTCTCCCGGGGAGATATTGTCACCCCATTTTGAAGACTCTGTGTCTGCTTTCCATATTTCACCATTTCTTGGAATCTCTTTCACGCCTCCAATTCCATACTTACCTGGATTTTTTCGCTTGTGGATTCCTGGACATGCGGACTGCACTTCAAGTCTTCCTTGACCTGTAAACAGTCCCCCCCCTGCTTCCAAGATATACAAATTGACTTCCAGACTCCTACATCAACCCTCTTCTGTGTTACACAATATGCACTAAAATTTTTGATCAATAAAATTTGACCGTCGGGCCCTCATGTCTCCTCCAAGACCCTTGTCATCCTATTTTGATGCCCATCCACCCACTTTCCATGGCCATTTCTTGCAATCTCTTTTGTGGATCATGGGGTTGGTGGGTTCAGACAATTTCCAATTCCTAGTCGTTGTTTTTTGTGCCCGCCACCTCCGCACTTCTTTCCAAGTATATGCAATAAGTATATAACTTCTACAGAAATATGCACAAAATATCTTTCTAGGAAATGGAATATATATTACAGATGTGAATATATTAGCCCTTCTTTTCTGTCTTCTATGCTTAACCAAAATCCCATTTCTCTTTTCCCTGTACTTTATCTTTCTCGTCACTTAGTCATTTTTCTGAAAATATCTAGCTGCGTGGGTTGGCGGACTTGCAAGTTCAGGACTCCTACATCGACCCCTCTTCCGTGTTACAAAATATGAACTCAAAAGTTCCTATCAATACAATTTGACCATCAGGTCATCGTGTCTCCTTGGGAACCCTTGCCAGCCTATCTTGGAGCCCATCTTTTGGATTCCTACATCAACCCCTCTTTCGTGTTACACAATATTCACTCAAAAGTTCCGATCACTACAATTTGACCGTCGGGGTGTAATGTTTCCTGGGGAACCCTTGTTAGTCTATTTTGAAACACATCCAACCGCTTTCCACGACCATTTCTTGCAATTTTTTTCGCGGATCGTCGACAATTTCATATTCCTAGTCATTGTTTTTTGTGCCCGCCACCTTCACACTTCTTTCCAAGTATATCCAATAAGTATATAACTTCTCCAGAAACATACATAAAACATATTTCTAGGAAATGGGATATCTATTACAGATGTGAATATATTATCCCTTCTTTTCCATCTTCTATACTTAGCCAAATATTTGTTTCTCTTTTCCTTGAATTTTATCTTTCTCATCACTTATTCGTCTTTCAAAAATGTCTAGCTGTGCAGGTAGGCAAACTTGCGGGTTTACATTTTCACTCATTCTCTTATATCGTGACACCGACCGACCTCTTCCCCATTCCATATCCAACCACTTCTCCGACCACGGATTCCCAGTAGGCGGGATCTAGATTTCACTTCTATTGTTCCATGACCCGTGAATAGTACTCTGACTTCTGCGATATACAAATTTAAAACTAGAATTAGATCATACCTTCTTTCGTATTATAGTCTACCTATCATGCCCTCTTCTGTGGTACACATTTTTCACTGAAAACTTTTGAGACATACAATTTGACTGTCAAGTCCTCACGTCTCCTATGGAACTATTGTCACCCCATTTTGAAGGTCGTCTGTCTGCTTTCCATACTTTTCCATTTCTTCGAATTTATTTCTCAGATTGTCGGGTTGGTGGGTTCAAGAAATATCCAATTCCTAATCGTTGTTTCTTGTGCCTATGCCCTTTTGCAATTAGAAATTATATATAAGATCTTATTTCTAAGTATGCAATTAGCAAGCGATAATGCTAAACCATGATTTGATGAGATCTCCCATTAATATGCATAAACCCAAAATTTCCGGATGGTTATATTATCCCTTCTGAGTGTTAATTTCAAACATCATGGAATGTCATTTGTGTGTCATTGGGTTGGTCCGTTCACGAAATATTGAATTCTCGATTCTGAAAATGAGTTCAACTAACCCTTTCCATATTCCATACTTAGCCATTGTCCTAGAATTCTGCAAATATATGAACCAACCACTGAACTGCCCCATCATGCTCTCTTCTGTTTTACACGTTTTGCAGTTAGAAATTCCGATACATAAAATTTGACCGTCAAACACTCGCCTGCCCTCTTCCGTGGTACACATTTTTCACTGAAAACTTCTGAGACATACAATTTGACTGTCGGGTCCTCATGTCTCCTGTGGAACTATTGTCACCCCATTTTGAAGCCTGTCCGACAACTTTCCATACTTCGTCATTTCTTCAAATTTCTTTCGCGGATCATCAGGATGGCGGGTTCAAGAAATATCCAATTCCTAATCGTTGTTTCTTGTTCCCGTGCCCTTTTTCAATTTGCAATTACCAAACATTAATGCTAAACCAGGATTTGAGGAAATCTCCAATTAATATGCATAAAACCAAAATTTCTGGAGTATCCCCCCTAACCCTATTTTGAATCCCTTCCAACCACTTTTCAGACCTTGCCATTTGTTCCTTGCTCTGCCCCATCTCCGTGACCTTTTCACTTGTCTATAATATATATATATATATATATATATATATATATATATATATATATCTTGTTTCTAAGTATGCAGTTAGTGACATTTAATTCTAATAGCTCATCGTGCAGGAACCATATAGATTGTCATTGATGGGCAAACAGATCGAGGATATATCCTATTAATACGCATTAAACAAAGATTTGTAGAGGTTTATATTATCCCTTCCGAGTTTTGATTTCAAAATCATTAAATGTTGTTCGCAAGTTGTCGGCTTGGCATGTTCATGAAACCTCCAATCCTTAATTAATCTTCATCGTACCCGCCACCTTCACACTTCTAAATATGCAATAAGTAAGCTTTACTTCTAACAATTCATCATGCAGCACCCATGCAGATTGTCATTAATCAACGAAAGGCTCGAGGAGCTTTCCCATTCATAAGAATTTAACCAATATTTTGCGGAGAATTATATTATCGGCTCCAACTGTTCATTTCAACCATTGTATAGAGAATACCAATGTTCTCATAAACCTATGGCATCATCTCGACAGTAGTTATGTGGAGAGACAATAAACATCTTCGGGCACGAGGACCAAAACTTCCAGTGGTCTAGGGAATATTCTTATTACTCATCCCTTGTCACCTAGAACAAAGTAATTTGGACCTCTGGGATTGATCGTGTAGGCTATGTCCCTGAAGTCTTTGACTGTAAGGAGATGGTATCTTGGTGCGCTGATAAATTTATTTCATACAAAAGAATTATTCCACTATCGGACCGTTGTTCTATTTGTTTGTCACCTCAGGTATTTCGCTAGATGTTAAGATTGTCAGAGCCAACATTGGCGTTCAAAACAAAGCATAATAATGAGTTGGACCTCTTTCCTGATTTATAGGAAGAACCAGTGGTAGTTCCTGAAGATATCACAAGCTTGCAGGGTAGTTCATTTAGAAATCCATTCCACGAAATTTCCTGGTTGTTTACAAGAATAACGGGACATGAGTCTACGACAACTATTTCCCAGATGGCTCTTTATATTTTGTATTTCACAGTTAAGGAACAAACCATTTTTTATTAGGGCAAGCTAATTTACCATGAAATATATTCCCAATTGTCAAGCTTAAAAAAGGAGAGGAAAATTTATATGTCATCCTACTTATTTTTTGTGATAATGCATTGTTGTCGGTTTCTAGAACTATCTCTATCTAAGAAGGTCTACTGGGAATTCGACCCAGTAACATTGTGGTACCAGACCTTGTGGAAGCACAAGGCCTCCCACTTTTTTTATGAGGTTTTTAATGGCTTCATGTCTATTTTCAAAGTTTTTTTGTTAGGAGAAGATGCTCCTTGCATATCTGAACATGCAACCAGTTTTTTGGATAGGAAGGGGACACTTGAACATTTGTATAATTACACTGTGATAAGGATTTTTGGCTCCAGGGAAAAACATGCTCTCCTTCCATGTCACATTATAGAAATAATTTTTGTTATAGAAGTAGCAAGGCAATACAACTACTGGTTGCATCTATTTCAAGAGAAGAGAAAAAAATAGTTCATTCCTCTGCATTGGAAAGTCGGGGACTTCGTGTTGAGGAACGTCAAAAAAATTGACGAATTCATAGCCCATTATAGCAACTTGAACCTAAGATATACTTAAAGCCTAAGAGGGTTCGACCCCAATAAAAGTTTTCTACAACATTTACAAACACTTGGATTTGACAATTGTTTTTTCAAAAAACACCAGACCGAAAACAAAGACACTGGCGTCAAATCCCTTGCTTCTAATGTCGGTGACCTAGACACACTACAAAGCACCACTAAATTGTACAGGCAACAGGGAAAAGGCCCCGGTGATAAGAGTGTTCAATCGACGAATAACACTCCCAAAAGTACGACATCTCGGAGCATCGATCCAACGGGCCACCACCACAACAAAGCAACTCAAAGTTCTTCAAACGGAGGAGGTGATAATGACCCTCCTCACTCTAAAATTGATAGTTCTTACAAGCTTCCAGTAGACAAGAAGAGAAAAAATATTCTCGAATAGGAGGAAGAGCCCAAAATTCAAAGTGAGAACATGGAACTTGAGCCCAATATAGATAGCTTATTTCGCTACCTTGATCATCCTAGGGACGTGATCCAGCATAGTCGTCCAATGGACATATCTGATACCAAAAAAATTGACGAAGATGAATCCTTCGTGTTCCAGAGCGTTATTTTTGACAACCAGTCCAAAAAATTGATTATTGAAAAAAATGTAAAAAATAAGAAAGGAAAATCTCGTTCATAGGTTAACCTTGCGAACATGCGGTCGTCCCAAATTTGTCAACTTCACATAGTGACTGCATATGCAGTTGATGATTCCATTGGAGGCATCGAGGCTGAGAATGCGAGACTAAAGGACCGCGTCAAGGAATTGGAAGAGGATTTGATTCCTATGACATTGTTTGTCAATCCTTTGGCAATATCCATGTATGCCACCCCTGTAGCCAAGTTAAAAGGATTCTCTAGCCTCCTCGCATCATGTAGAGAATATGTGGAGAATAATATCAATAAAATAATGGAACTATTTACTGAGGCGTGGGAAACATCACAAACCATGACTTCCCTTGGAACGAGGGAACATAATTTTCTCGAACATTTGTAGGCGGAGTTAAAATATGAAGAACATTTCTATTTAAACACGGTCCTTCCTTTTGGAACCATTGTCAACAACATGACAGAAAAAAGAAGAAGACAACAAGATCTCCCATCCAAAAACCACATCGGTCAATTAAATGCATGTTGGAAAGAAAAAGTGAAGAACCTACATCTCATTATTCAGTCATGTGAACAAGACATATCAAAGAAAGACAAATTATTCACAAAGTTGTCCAAAATAAACTTACCTAGAAGGACCAACGACTTCTAAGACCCCAACTTAATCGTCAACTCCTTGCCCTTAACTAGGAAAGACTTCGATAAACAGGTTGATATTTTTAAGGCATTGTATTTGGAAAAGTTTTATAGCATCCTTGAATATGGTCAAGATGATGTTGATGACTGGCTAGTCAACTATTCAGTACAAAATGAGGAAATTGATCAGGCTCTGTGTAATCTTTCTATCAGTTTCAGGGAATTATAAAAGGAAATTTTCAAGATAAAAATCCAAAATGAGATCAACTTTGCCCCAATGAAAAGCTACATTGAAGAATGGATCGAAAGGGAATTGAAGCATGTCGTAGACAAATCAACAAGAAAATAGAAAAAGGGGTCATATGTACCATCACTGTAAGTCTACTAATCACATCCTTCTTTATTTATCAACCCAGTTATTCCACTTTTTTAAATAGAAATGTCTAGCCAAAGACTGATACCTTTCAATTTATTATTTCCAGTTATTACACTCTATCGTCACCCACTTCTTCTTTCTATAGTTTTGTTTCTTGTACATATTTATCTTATGGTCTACGAGAGACCCAATCCCAGTCTATATGACAAGCGCATTGAAATTTCCAGGAATATGTAACATACTTTTATTTTTTGATATATTTCAAATAAAACTGTGTTTTATCTCCTTTTGTATTTATGTCCTCATACATTTTTATCTTCCACCAGTCTATATGACAAATGCATTTAAATTTCCAGGAACATGTAACGTTTTTAATATATTTCAAATTAAACAATTTTTTTTATCTCCTTTAATATTTATGTTGTCATAAATTTTTATCTTCCACTATGCATAAATTGTATTTTGTTAATATACATACAAAATAGATAGAGTTTTTCAACATAGTAAAATATATTATATACTTTCAAAAACTAAATGGGGCTCTGGAGGCCACGTGTCATTTACTGCATGGATACCACCTGTGGTTCATGCTGCTTGCCACATCTACGCTGCAGTTTCCATCTGTAATATCCCTAAGGCCGAACCCAATTGTAAATGTAAATGCAAATGCACTTAAGCTGGTGAGTTGGCTGACATCATTTTGTATGCACCTTTCATGGCATAGTGCGTGCATGTACTGCGCAGCAAAATGATGAAGTGTGCATATTCCAGGATATCGCACACAACATCTTAAGTGCGTGCGATTGTGAGGCCAACGAGCCTTTGTGTATATGCTATGTTTTATAGGTTGATGAGCCAGTTATTATAAGCTATAATGCTTATGTTTTGATTAGGCCGGAGAGCCTAGATGTTAAAGGTCAGTGCACCTATTTTTGTATATGTCTCATAATTAATATAAAATACATCGCTATGCATAGATCGGGCATGATAAAAGAGATGGGAGACTAAAATCCATGGGTTAGGGAAAGGGAGGGGCTTAAAAATTTAAGGAAAAGGGATAAGCTAGGGAGATTAAGAAAAAAAGGAATATTATATTAATATTTATTAAATCATAAAGTATGGATAATTATTTTATCCTAAGTTCTAAAGTTGGGGACAAGTGGGCCAAAAGTAGATCCCAACATGAAAAGTGTCAAGTTGGGGACATGGATACATATTGTTGGGACTTAGTTCATTTCCTATCATCTTTTCCATCATTCTTCCCATCATTCCTGCCATCATTCAGTCATCTAGTCAATCATCCATGAGTATTCACACACCATTGAGCTATCCTTGGTACGATCATCACTATACCTAAACCTGTGTCCATAGCCATTTTTGTGTCGGTGTATCTGGTTATATTGGGAGCTGGACTAAAGAAGAGGGTTGTCAGGCCTGTGGAATATTGAAGAGGTGGGTTGTCAGGCCCATGAGAAATTCTCTAGGTGAGAGAATTGTTGGGGATTGATTTTCTAAAGGTGTTGAACTACATCTATAGTGCTCTGAGACTTCCTATCCAGTCTGTTGTTGAAGCCCAGAAAGGAAGTGGGGTAGCCAAAGGACTATTGAGCAGAGAAGGGGCACACTTCTTGGGTGGGATAGGCATGTGGGGAATGAGGGACTGTAGGTTGTTAGTTTGAGTTGGCACCTGAGACACAATGTTTCCTGTTGTCTATGAGCCTTTAGCCTAGTTAGGAAACCCTTTACCCAGGTGGAGTTTAGTCCCAGCTCGGGGGTGACTCACTGTTGAGAATGATGAACAATATGGTCTAAGGATGGGAGGTTCGTGGAAGGTCTGCACGCATTTGGTGACATTCTTACCAATATAAGTGCAAATTGTGTGATAAATTTACATGCTGCATTGTTATTTCTGTGCTTAGTTTTATGGGTTATCATATGTGCAGTTATAACTGTGTTTATTTTTATGGATATTTCCTGTATATGCTGCATGTATATGTTTATTTTTATTTCAGTGTGAATCTGTGTATTTACAGAGGAATTTGTATGTTTACGTTTTATATATAATGCTTCTGCAAGAGTTCTCTGTGTGTATATTTTAATTGCATACAGTTCGAAAAATTTATGTGGCATAGCTCAGTTAGATGCTGGGTATGTTATAGTATGTTCCGTAGAGAGAACAAAAAGTTTTCTCTGGCGTAGCGTGGCCCAGCATGGATGGTTGGGGATGTTACACCATCTGCCTCCACTACTTTTTCCTATCCCAATTCAACTTGACAGGGACTACGCTGCCACACAACCTTGTTTAATTTTGTTTCTTTGGCAAAGTAATTTCACCCATAAAAATTTCCATCGAATCACAAAAGTGTTGTCATAGAGATTTAACGAGAAATGATGGTGAAGATCAACACCTTTCTCAATGATTTATCTCAGATACTAGAACTCTCATGCAGAGTTAAGATTTAGTCCCAACCTTAACTTCATCGAGAGATCAACTGTAGTTTATTGATGACATTTAATAAATGGGCACCACTTGGCTATAATGTTGTCACTTACCCTTGTGCACTACACAACGCTCCAGAGATGTCTAACTCTCACCCTATATTAGGATTTACACCAGTACATTGTCGGCCTAGATGGATTTACTTGTTGACCTTGATGGAAGAAATCTTCTTCTACTACGTGCCAATCAACTAGCTATGATCTGTCAACCATTTTGGTATAAGCTATATCACATATTTACTCGAATTTTTCCACGTGTTTGAAACGTTTGTAAACACTGACACTTGGGAATATTTCAGAATAAAATCCGATGTTAACACTCTGGTGTTGTGTGATCTTACCATTGCGTGAGATTTCATCATAAGTTGTAATGGTTTAAAAACTAATCAATGTTAAAACTATTGAATTTAGAACCGCTTCTTCAATTATGTGAACTTATCATAATACTGATATTCGTTACGACCTTAATATAAATCAGATTATTATACCAGTAATGCTTCTGATTTATCTCCGTTAACTCATTTGATATGATATCTTGAGTTAGGTTTTGGTCATAGTTTTCTTTCGGTATATTGATTAGTATCCATCCTCTCTTGAGCACTTTACAATGAAACCATTAATTAAAAGGTCATTACTACCTCCTCTCAATCAAATGAAATCGATTCACTTGATTTGGTTCTCATTCAAATTCATGGGATAATGATTTGTATGTTTATTTTTTTTAATAAAAGACCTTAAAAAATTTTGAACTACAAATGGATTAATCAAGTTCTTAGGATAATATTCTGAATTTTGGAATATTGATTCATAATTATAATAGAGAGTAATGCTATGATTATTGGATTATATTTTTATTTATTCTAACAATTAGTAATAATTACACTTGATCCTTAATATTACTAATGAGATAAGGATGCGAGGATTAGTGAATTTGTGTTAGGAATTATAAAAATTATTCACCTCATGTATTAGACACTTAGAAATAATGCGCAAGAGGCGCAAAACTGCTTCAGTAAGACACTTAGATTATTTTACTGCACTTGATTAATCTAGAGTAAAACATTATATTTATGACTAAAAATCCTTAATTTCATGATGAAATATAAATTGTATTTATGTAGGAGTCACACGATTCTTATATCATATTATAGTTGATCTTAATTGCACCCATTTATAAAATTTACCTTAGATACCTAACCGATTATTCCTTAGGTCTGCTTGTATTTTCCTTGAAATGTTTTCACTTATGTGCATCCAGACAAGTTATATGATGGGTTTGTTACCTGATTATGAAACATTATATAGTCGTACTTATAAATGTCTAATTCCTCTCTACATATTAAATAACTAGGATGAGTGATGTTTCCTTAAGTTCTCTCTTACAAGATTATTATATGCTAAAGGAAAATTGTTGAGCAATGATGCATTTAGTTGATAGGATACATGTGTTGAAAACCATAGTCTATTTTGTATATGTGTGACTTATATGACATGTTTGACATGTTGTTGAAAGAATTTTCTTAAATGCTTTATTGTTGAGTTACTTGAAAATGTTGACTACGTTGATTGGGATGTAGATACCTTCATATTCTAAAAGCTATTGAATCTCTTTATGTTATGCCAATTAAAATTATAGGTTATCGTATCAATGTTACTCCTTATCAATTGCTTAGTTGGTGATATGTTTCGTTAAATAATTATAATGATGTTGAGGATAAACAAATATATTACCTATTGTGGTCATTGTAATTACCGTGTTACGTATGTAATTGGCGTATTGATCATTCTTAACTTGTTATACACCAATGATATTTTAAGAAAAATGTTTTTGTTATCTTTTTTGCAATTGTTACCGTTGTGTCATGATTGGAGGGATGTTACAATTCATACCAAAGAAAGTTCTCTTATACCACTTGTAAGGTACCATATGTAATATAATATGAAAAAACAATAATATTCAACAGATATCAATGGAAAAACAAAATATTGAGAAGAGCAACACCAAAAATGATACCTTTATTCAATAAATCAATGTTCACTTGCCTCTTCGAGGGGGAAACCTCCATCAGAGCAGAGCTCTATTAGAATAATTCTCAATACAAAACTTCTCATACCTCCTACTCTTATTTATATTAATTCTATCTTCTAAATAACCTTCTAGTGGAAGATCTTTCTAGAAGCAGAGGCTTCTATTAGGTATTCTTACATTGACTTATTCCCATTTATTAAATAGGCCTTATAAACTAATGTCGGCCTTTATTACATTGCAAATATATTACTCTACCTATGTGAGGGGTTAGGAAGGTTAGGTCCCTAACATATAGCATGAACTTCTCTGGCATATAGTTTAATGTCCACCTCGACCTCAACATGGAAAGGTACTTGATTCTTACCATAACTGCACGCTCCCATCTCTGGCTCAACCTTGCATTCTACCTCTAGTTTATTTTCTTCTCTCTTGGGTTCATTTTACCTACATTATGTTGCCAATAGTTGTGACACCATTGATGTCTTTGTGGCCATGCTCTGCTCGAGTCAATTCAATATGATTGTGGGATATAGGTCCTCATTTCCAACTTGATCTTCCCCAACCACTTGTGTTGCTCTACTATGCTATAATCCTAACAAAAACACTTATATGTTTCTCTTATTTTCACTACAGGTACTTACCATACAAGCCACACTAGGTATTCAAATTCACTGATCGAATACCATCTCATCCATAAATGGAAATATCATTACCCAACCACCTACTCAAAATGGATCCCAATGTAATTATTATGATTCTATGTATTTGTTCTAGTCACTACCTGTCTTATGCTAAAATGTCTGAATAGGTCATGAAATATGTGGACATTAAAGAATAAATGCCTAGAATTGGTGTAGATTGTTACAAGTGAATAGTGGAGCAAAAAAAATGTACTGTCAGCAAAGGAGGTTCCCATAACACCTAGGTAATAGGTTAATAGCATGTGAACATTCATTTTTCTACACATGGCATGAGATATAGTCAGAGAAATCATTAGTTTGAATATACTATTGGATATGTCTTTCATGTTCAGAAACATGGTCAAACAAGAACAAACCAAAACAAGTCTCCCTTCAACTAGGGTTTGGAAAGAGCATTGGATCAATAGTAGAATCATGTGGGTCTCTCCTAAGAAGGAATTCACATGTAGGTAGAGGGAAATCAAGAAAATAATTGCATGGGAGATCTATCTCAAGATAAGGTTCACAAGTTAACCTTGGAAAACAAACATAACACAAGGTTCACTTCTCTCAAGTTAGGTTTCATGTTGGAAAACAAAGAGAACAGATGCTTCACTCAAGTTAGGGTTCATGTTTCCAAAGAGAAACATGACAACAAATCTAGGGTTCACACTATCAAATATAAAATTTGGAAATGTGAGAGTAGGCTAGGGTTCATGTTGGTGAAAAAAGGGAATGTGAGAGCAATAGAGAGATGACCATCCAGTGGTTAGGCACGTTCAAATGAATAAGTGTACAACAAAGTTCTCCTCACCCACAAAAATTATAAGAAATGTATAATAACAATTAAATATGGATTACCAACAATTTTAATAAATCTACTCAAGTGAATTTTAACTAGTTAGCTACTCAACACACAAAGGAAACAAGAAAACAATTCATAAGACAAGATTTTACCCTGGAAACCTAAATGGGAAAACCAACATTCAATTGACTTCAAGCAAGATTTTATTATTCAGTAATGGGCATGATTACAAACTCTCTAATTCATCTTGGTGCTTCTTAGTGAATTCTCGGTAGCATACTCCTTCTCTTTGCCAATGGACCCTCTCTCCATCTCTAAGAACTAACATATAGGATGTTGAGGGGATAGGTGGAAGGTTAGGTATTCCCAACCCCTCAAATTCCCCAAATTCAGTTCTCCTCCTTTCATTTCTTTTCCTTTTGTATTTTATGAGTATAGAGAGGGTATACGAGTCTTTATATTTAATACATTTTTTTATTATTATTTTACAATCATCTCCTATCGCTTGCCTTAGGTTTTGATTGAGTGAAAATTTATACGTCGGTCATGATGGTATGGGACCCTTCATGCCAATAGATTAGTTCCTTCTTTATCCAAAGCATTGAATATTTCTTAAAATTCTATGACTTAGCTAATTGTTTCTGCAAGATACCAGATATATAAAATATGCAGAACAGAAATGAAATGCTAGAAATAACAGAATAACAGTAAAATATCCAGCATAATCTTCACAATACACAGAAATGATTCATGAAATAGAAACAGAAATAGCACTTTGAATCAGATAGCAATGTTCACAGGACTCTTCAAGGGGGCAACCTCCAATCGAGCAGTGCTCTATTACAATAATATCCAAGCTAGGGTTCTCATACCCTCGACTCCTATTTATACTAAAAAGAAGCATCTAGAGGAAGATCCTTCTAGAAGTGGAAGCTTCTATTAGGTCTTCTTA
>ML777775.1:732107-758587 GCA_009831015.1 Picea engelmannii
GGCAACCTCCAATCGAGCAGCGCTCTATTACAATAATATCCAAGCTAGGGTTCTCATACCCTCGACTCCTATTTATACTAAAAAGAAGCATCTAGAGGAAGATCCTTCTAGAAGCGGAAGATTCTATTAGGTCTTCTTACATCTGGCTTATTCTATTTTATTGAAAGGTCTTATTAATATTGACCTTTATTACATCCGAATACATTGATCTACCTATGTGCGGGTTAGGACCTTAACAGTTTCTTTCTTAGATATAATTCAGATCATTTACCCCAATAGGGTATACATATTGTTAGACATACGCAAGGACCTTCCTACAACCTGGTATGTAGTGAGGGGGCCTCTACATCATACAAACCATATAGTTCTCCACAATCAAGAAACCCATATTATTCTTTCCCTGGTCATCCAACACCCAATGTTATGCCACCACAAAGGGAACAACAGGTTGGCATCAACTTCATCCAACCTTCACCAGTTCAGTAGGTGAAATCATTTGAACAAATGAATAAGGTTAAGCATGCCACAAAGCATACCAACTTAAATAAGAAAGAGAAAAATAAAGCTAATGCCAACTAGGGGTAGTGGGGAAACCCCCAACAACAAAACCCTCTAGTAGGGAGCATCCCTAATGCTGGTAATCAAAACCAAAACATGGGAAACAATAAATTCCAACAATGTCATGGGAAGAAAAACTTCAGAATCAAATTCCCTTGCACATTTTTCAACGAGTATGGACCTTATAATCACCACTTCCTCCAGATTGTAGACTTTAAAATAATGAAGGAATCTATGAAAACATAATCCCCCCTACCCCTTAGGGTTCCCCATAGGTTCAAAAACAATTCTCTCAACCACCATGACCATCCATATTACACAAACCATTCCTCATCAAGGAGTGGTTTCTACACAACAAGAGAATAGGCCCTCTACCTAGATAACATGACAATATCCAAACCTGAGGCAAGCTCAACCTGGTATTGCTTCCACCCGTAGAATTCTCATGGTGTATTTTAAGAAGATGTACTTCTTCAAACATACTTTGATATTCATACATAAACATGTTCTTTTCTATTTTACTTGGCAGTTCGATCAATATCTCTTAATTAGGTTTGAGGATCTTTGATTCTAACTCAATAGTGGGGTTCATGTCCATATATAGGAATATGTAGCATGGAAATATATGGAAATATAAGTGACTTAAGTCACTGAATTTTTGAGTTTTTGTGTGACTCTGAACTATCCATACTAACTTCTCATGCAAGAAACCCTCTCAGTATCTAAAGCCGCTAAAAAATTAGCACCAACTAAATGATTAACACCATCTTTGATGTGGAGTGTCTACTAATTTTTTTGCATGACAAAAGGGTCGCTCGATAGTGGAAAAGATCGCCCTGGAACCCTAATTTTAATCCCAAGAACTTCTATTGTTGCTAATACAAAAGGAAATATTTCCATGGAACCCTTATTTTATTTCCTGGGAACTTATATTCTTGCAAATACAAACTACAAATGAAGACCATGATATCCCCTATGACGAAATAGAGCTCGTCATGTGGAGGGGTAGATCCAATTTTTTTTTTTAATACATTGTTGTAGTACTTGCATGTGAGATATGCATAAGATAAAACCTTCTAAGAGGGGTTACGAGCCTATAGATCAGCAATGAATGAACTAACATTTGGTTCTTGTAGACAATTACTGCAACAAATTTCATCTACACACAACATGATCCGATGATAACATCCATGGTGACTATGGTTTTCCCTGGCCATGGGTGAGAGATTGCTTGACTTTCATTATCCCAGTGTTTTTTTTGAAATCCCTATCCACCCCTCACTCCCCTCACTTTCTTTTTTTCCCTTTCATTCATTGATGACTTTGTTGAATTTTGGTAGATAAGTCACTCATGTTAGCTACCTTCTCCCAACTTCAACTAGGATTGCATGTGTCTTGGAGGCTTTTGATATATACGAAGAATCATCTCCTTTCCTATATGTATGATACCATATGTAATGGCCCCATCCAATTAATAAATAAAAATACAGAAATGATTCAAGAAAATTGCAAGTCAAATAAACATGGCTATCCAACAAGCAAAAAACTTTCATAAAATTACTTAACCTACAGGATCAGTGATGAGGTACTTGTGGTGAAGAAACCCACATACCTGTAGTATGGGAACTAGATATTGTAGTGATACCTTGATCCGACAACCGCAACAAACAGAGGGGGATGTTTCTCCACCCAACTGTTGACCTTGCTAGTTTAATCTTCAGTAGCATGTCACCCATGAGCCCTCAATATACTACTATGCTAGTGATTCCTTAGCCTTTTCCTTTCTCCTTCCTTGCTACTTTAATCTTTAGTAGCAGGTCGCCCCTGAGCTCTCAATCTACTAATATTCCATGATTCCTTAGCCTTTTCCTCTTTATAACATATAGATGTCCTTTTCTCCTTCATTTCCCTCTTTATATAGAGTCCATCCATGGTAAAGAACCCAATCCCTAGGGTCCATTATTTAATTATTTGTTATATTTTAGGGTTACTCCTATTTATTATTATTTATTTATATATTAATAATAATATGGGGTGTGCCATATTTGAAATCCATGGTGACTGATCCCACCATATGTATTCATTCTGCTCCCAATACTATATCATACCCACCTATACCAATGGAACATATATGGGTTTTGAGTTGACAGTTTCCCATTTGGAGTCTAACATTTTCACATCTTCCCCCACATTTCATCATACCTCCATCAATGATCATGATTTGAAAGTTAGGCACCGAGTGTACATATAATAATAATGGGTTTCTTCTTCCACTCTTTTGTGAATCAAATTTTGAGTATTGCCACTATCAACTAGGACTATGACTTTCCAGTGGTTGATGTTGTTAGAATATAATGGATGTGCTCATTTTACCATTTAAAATATCACTATTGTCACATAACCATAGGTCGAAGCCACCCTTCGAGCACCTTAACCTTGACAGAGAATCATTCTGGAAGACAACCCTAGGCTAGATAGCCAAACAAAGGGTAGCACACCTTTCCCCAAGGATATCACATCAACAAGAGATGATCGAATAGTCCAAACCCTAACCAAGAGATAGTCCAAGACAAATTTGATCTGCTAGCTGCAACAGCTGTAATCAAAGCTCTCCTCAAACCTGTGCACAAGACTGGGCACTACAGTGCGCACAAGTTGTTGCTCTACAATTCTAAGAGTGCCTGCCAGAATGAGAACTGGTCTCCTGTATTTATACTAATTCTGGCTAACTGCCTGGGATGACTTCTCATTCTGGGTATTTTTCTGTTCAATATATATTAATTCTTTTGGCTGACTTCTTTTCTTGGAGGATAATAACCTAATATAAACTATCCTCTTGAGTCGACATGTCTTCTAGGGTTATTATCCAACTCATTAGGGTTTCTTATTTCTTTCCGGAGTATTCTATTCTCGTCAGGTTTACACATGGAGGTAAATACCTCCTGCATCTACCATAATATCAATACTCCCTCCTAGATAGGGAGGTATTACAGGTAATGGTATTGAGCACAAACATACCATTCACCCGATAGCATCAACATAGACTATCTCATGACTAGATCATGAGCACCATCATCACCATCAGTATCATCATCTGTATCATCTCTCAAAACCATACTCCATCTGATTAATTAGACATGAAGTTGGATAAGTCACTCACACCACAGAGTGATACAAGAGCCATTCTTCTAATCTGGACATATGTCCTAGAAGAGTAAATGTTTTGAACCATTTTCCATATGGGAAATCTCTATTCTTTGATCATCCATCTAGTTGATAATCATTTCTAATACTGCTGATAGTCTTCAAGGCAATCGGAATAAAATAGAACACAAATTTGTCTATCCATAGTAGTACATAACTACAATCCAGTGGTACACTACCACACCAAGTAACACACAAGTACTTGATCAAACAGTGGAACACATCCACCACAATAGTATATATCTACTATCATACAATCTTCATACCAATCATCTGATATCAACCTACACAAAAACAATGTTATGATATAAACTAAATCATATGGGCCATTCTTCCACTCACATATGTGAGATCTCAAAAGAGCATCTACCCTCAAAAGGTAAGACATCAATGATGAGTTATCTGGACTATTCTTCTCAAGCAAGGAAGAATAATTATCTTGATTTTTTAGCTTGGACCATTCCCCACCCCGGGCCATTCCTCCGACACTAAAAAAAGTGTAACCTAGAGAGAATGAATCTTCCCTAAGGAATGCATGTCCCTGATTGTTGAGCATGGACCATTCCCCACCCTGGGCCATTCTTTCAACACTAAACAAAGTGAAAAATGGAGAGAATGAATACACCCTAAGGAATGACTGTTCGAACCATTTCCAAAAGAGGAAAATATTGTCATGTACCAACCTCCAAAATGAACCATTCCTCATGTTAACCACAATGAGAAATCGTTGTCCGGCAAGGCGGGTTAGTCTTCTTGAGTAACCCTCAAGAAGAGAGACTACCCTAGACCACTCCCAATGTTAACCATAATGAGAAGTCATTGTCTATGGTACATCATTAATCTGGACCATTTTATGAACTAGAAAATGTCTGTCCATCAGAAAGCTCAATCCACTTTTCGAACTGGAGAGGAAATTGCTCATCCTGGACCATTTTTTGAACTGAAAAGTGATTTTCCATAAATCAATACATATCAGTTCTCCCTCCCAACCTGGGAGTCATCTCTTCCTTTTTCAATAAAGAAGTTGTCTCATGAGCTCCATCTTGATTACACAAACTCTTTCATCTTGGATAGAAGCTTTACCAAAATGTCTGCTTATCTGCTCATCTGTGGAGATATGTATTGGAGAACCACTTTCTCCTTTCCGGACTTCATCACAGATAATGTGATGCTTGATTTCAAATGTTCTTCAGTCTGGAACACTAGCTTTTCTCTGAAGGCTTCATGTAGCTCTGATCAATAAAGTATATCATTGTTTGGAAAACTGGAACATATCCATGTGGCACTTCTTCTATCATCATGAGATCTGATCTATTGAGTAATCGTCTTGATACAATATCTTTGTTATAGAAAAATCTACACCACTCTTCTGTTGTGCACTGGAGGTTCTCCACCAAGTTATCTTTTTCCATCTGCATACAAGGGTCTCTTTCTGGTATGCCTTAAAGTCTTGAGGATACTCTTCACACGCTCTTTGTTTAATTGCTCTGGAGAACAGTCTTTTCACTTATCTGATGTAGAATTCCAACGCATGGATGTTGCAGATGATATAATGAATCATGTAGAGATATGTCTGGTTTACTGGAACAAGTAATCATCATAGTCTTCTCCCTCCATCTAGGAGAACCTCTAGTTCTAGATCTCGCAATGCTTTCATTCATGAGTCTTCTATACACTGTTCTTCATCACGACTTTCGGTTCCTCTTCTTCATTTCTTTTAGTGAATTCATATCAGGTTGTTAATCTTGTGATTATCGATACAATGACTGGTTGTTCTGGCTTCTCTTTCTTTCTTGGAATCTTCATGTTCTTCTTCATGTTTTTTTTAGCTCTTGGGTCCATGGAGTTTCTTATAGATTCCATGCCCTGAACATTCCACTTTTTCCTTTCATCATAGGATCACGGATGTGAATGGACAACCAGGGATATTTTAAGGCTTCTCTTCGAAGAATACTTATTCCAAGGTTGAACTAAACATGTACTGCTTTTCATGTTTTCTACCATGGATATATACTTCATCATCTTCAATGGATCGTAGGATTAGCTCCCTCCTAATCCTTGCTTCATGTATGAATACATGCTCTTCTTTATGGTGATATATAATAGGCTCCCTCCATCTAGGAGAGTCCACTTTTCCGTTTGCATCCTTATTGTCTTCTGCAAAGCGTCATAAGTATTTCTCCAATTTTCTCTTGATTGTTGACTTCTATCTTCTAGGTTTCTTCAAGATTGATTCTGATTTTGGCTTATCTTGTAATAGATTCCACAAGATTTGTTTGATATATTTCATCCTTTCTTGTATAGTGATAGAAATATTTATCTTGTTTTTCTTCCATAGATACATCTCTTCTTGGAACATATTATCTTTTAAGAGATAGATATACAAGATATGTACAGAGACTTATGAAAACCGGATATGTACAAGAACTAAGAAGAGTATTGTTACCTTCAGAAGAAGAATTCTCTTTCATCCTGCTTAGTCTTATTTGTGGGTTCCTTTTCTTCGGCAACTAATGCTTCATGTTTCTCCTTCCTTTTCTTTAGATTAGGACAATGATTCTTGTAGTGACCATACTTTCGACAGTTGAAGCATTGTACTTCTGAAATGTTTTTCTCTTTATTTGGCTTCCTCAAACCAAACTTCCTTTTATTCCTGAAATTATTGAATCTTGTTGTGAAGGCTTGATCATCGTACTTCTTTTGGGGTTTCTCTTTTGCATTGATCCTAGATTCTTCTTGAGAACAGCAAGTCCAAAGTTCTTCAACTGTAAGATACTCCTTCCTTGTGTTTATGCTTGCGGCAAATGCATCCCATGTCTTGGGAAGACCATTGAGTACTATGTTTACCAATTCCTTCTCTAAAATGATCTCTTCAATAGCTTGTAGTTGATCTCTTAACTGAGAGATTCGCAGAAAGTATGATGCTATGTTGTCATCATCATTCATCTTCATGTCACAGAGCTCATTCTTCAGACTCATTACTTGTCCAATGTTTCTGACTGAGAAGAGGTTTGTTAGGGCATTGTACATCTTCTTCAATGAGTCAAGATGGGAGATGTAGGGTATCAAGTGGTTTTTTATAGAATCCACTATGATACTCATGGCATTGATGTCACCATATTTGAACTTCTCCATAGCTGCAATGTTCTACGGTTCCTTCTCTTTCCCTTCTTCAAACTCTGGTTTTGCGATCTTTCCTTTCACGATATCCAACACTTTATTCTTGGAAAGGATGATATCAATCCTTGTCTTCCACGCTCTGAAGTTAGAAGCTCCATCTAACTTGTTCTCTGACTTCATAGAGTAAGTCATGGCTGCATTGACTTGGTCAACCCTAAATTTGACCAAAAGCTCAAACTTCATGTCTTGGATTTCTGAGAGTACCAGGAGATGCACTAGGCTAGGGCGCACTAATCTATCCAGAGATTAGGTTAATCCCTTCATTTAAGGTTCGTCAACAAGAGGATTAGGGTTTCTGCAACTTCATCTGCTAGTAACCCTAGCGGTAGTGCTATGGTGATTTCTCCTGCTATAAACCCTAGTGACAGTTCTTCAACGAGCTTAATATCCTTATGTCTATGTTTCCTTCCAGCGGTTAGACTGAATGAAGGGGGTGTGGGACCATAACCTGTTAGAATATAATGGATGTGCTCATTTTACCATTGACAATATCACTATTGTCACCCAACCATAGGCCAAAGCCATCCTCTGAGCACCTTAACCTTGACAGAGAATCATTTTGGAAGCAAACTCTAGGCTAGATAGCCAAACAGAGGGTAGTGCACCTTTCCCCAAGGATAACGCATCAACAAGAGATAATCAGATAGTCCAAACCCTAACCAAGAGATAGTCCAAGCCAAACATGATCTACTAGTTGTAGAAGCTGCAATGGCAACTCTCCTCAAACCTACGCACAAGATTGGGCACTACAGTGCACACAATTTGTTTCTCTGCAATTCTGAGACTGCCTACCAGAATGAGAATTGGCCTCTTGTATTTATACTAATTCTAGCTAATTGCCTGGGCCGACTTCTCATTTTGGGTATCTGTCTGTTCAATATATATTAATTCTTCTGGCCGACTTCTTCTCTTGGAGGCTAATAACCTAATATAAATTATCCTCTTGAGCTGACATGTCTTCTAAGGTTATTAGCCAACTCATTAGGGTTTCTTCTTACTTTCCGGAGTATTCTATTCTCGTCAGGTTTACACGTCGAGGTAAATACCTCTCGCAGCTACCATAATATCAACAGATGTAACCCGTGAGTTTCAAGGTTTGTGGAGTTGAAATTCTTGATAATGAAAACAAGGAAATAAGTGGTTCTTCATGAGAGAATGGAGGCTCTATATCCACTTGATTTTGAGTGTTTGTGTCTTGAACTTGTAACTCTGGTGTCTCATTGATACCTATGTATTCATCCAATGTGTGAGTGGTCATATCAGTTTAGAACAGTTTATGTTCTTTACATTGATGACCTAGAGCATATTTTTCATCACAATTATAGTAGATTCATCATCTCTAGTGATCTTCCATTTCCATTAGAGATAATATTTGTACTTTCAAGGGATGAATAAGATTTATGCTTGGGGAAGTACCCTAGGGAGGATGAGTGCATGGAATGAAGGTTAGTTTTTTTGTTTGTGCATTGATCACCATCCCTACTTCCAAGGCCCTTTGTGTTGTTTCCAACCATGTAGTGGGACATTGCATTCTAACTTGTGGTTGAATATATTCCTTGAGGCCACTAATGAAACATTATTTATAAAAATAATATGTTAATTTCTCTATATGGATAGCGAATTTCTCAAAGGATGCCATAAAATATATGACTGATCCTATTTAGCGTAACTTGCTAAATCACCCCAAATAGTGAGTGTCTTTATCGAAATGTGCATAAGAAACTTTAACAAACTGAATCTAAGAGATATATCCTACATATGATTTTTTATTCCATTTCCATCATTCTGGATCTAGATACAATACCCCCATCATGAATTTTATCATGTCATTAGTAATTCCCTAGAGCGAAAAGTAATGTTCCATCTGGGTGACCCATCTTGAAAGGTCAAAACCATCAAACTTGTTCAATTCCACCTTTAGAGAATGGTTCCATATGTTATTATCCATTGATCTATTATTCTGTGGACCTGACGAGGGTTATGGGTGGCTAAGTGGTCCGAATTCAAAAGCTTCTTCTTGGTGTGGCTCAATGTGCAATGTAGTCCAATGGTTTTATTATGATATACCCCAAGTTGGAATACCCATCAACCTTTCAATCAGTCTTTGTTCAAAGTTATTCAACTTCTCATCCATCTTATCCAACTTCACATCCAACTTCTTCTCATCCACTTAGGTATCCAAATTTGCATTAAACCCAACTATTGCATCCTAAATTTTCTTAAGTTGTTCATCCATGGAGTTCAAATTTCTTGTAGTAGAAAAAGTGTTCATGTTGTCTGGAGAAGTATGGGGTGGTTTATAGGTACCTTTCATGGGTTATCTCATTGCAAAATGTTATTGGGTCCTGGAGACAATGGAGTGTTAGGCGATATGGATCTCTAATATACGTGCAGGGTCCAACAATAGTACTTGGACCAATATCTCATGGCACTAACTAAGGAGGCTCAACCATGCCCTTAGCCATACTACTAGACTACCCAGGTACTAGAGTGTGATCTCCTTGAGTGTTGATCTGGGTGTACTATAGCAACAAGATGGTTGATTGATTTTTCTAAGGCTAGTTTCAAGTATACCCAAAGAACTTCTTATATACCAAAGGGTACGTGGAAGTGATAATCTGTATACAAGTATTGTCTGATGTGGTACTACTAGAAGGGGTACCATCAAGTGTTACATGGGTTTCCATCAAGGTAAAGGTGAAACCATGTGTAGTTTCTACATGTATTCTTTCCCTGCTTAGTTTTACTCGTTGAACAACCTATCATTTTTATTTAAAGACACCAAAATTCATCTAAAAAAATTAAAAATTTTGATCTTGTTAAGGCGAGAAAAATATCTTTGAATCACCAAAATTAACTTGTGCAAGATAGCGTTCGAGGTTGAAAATGCGAAATGAACACAACTTCAGTTATACTTATGACCCAGATTATGAAATTCCACTTTTATGGATCCAATGACACTAGTTTGACCAAGCTATATGCACTCTATCAAAATATATCCAATTTGCGAAATTTGCAGTCGTCACTTAAAAAACCCTAAAAACTACATATTTTGAATCAACGATATCTACATTTTCTAAACTCCATTTTGGATATTGTTTTTTTGAAATTGTGTATTTTTTCAAGAGGAATTCATAGCTATAGTTGGTTTCTTGAAATTCTAAAGAGAAATTTCACAAATCAATCAGAATACTATTGTCCTCCTTTTTCTGTCAAAAAATATGTGAAAATAAAAATAAAAAATCTCCCACTTTGTGCCTAGAAATTATCCACTTCATGCCCAAGAAAGAGCTCTCAAAACACTTGTAGTGTACTTAAACCCCAAAATTTAGAGCATTCTCATAAAATGTAGTGCAAATCCCAAGAACACAAGAGAAAATAGAGATAAAAACATAGGGCTATGTTCACTTGCCTCTTCAAGGAAGAAACCTCTAAGAGTGAGGCTCCAAATACAATAATAATTCTTCACAAAAAAATACATAACCTTCTACTCAATATATATCTATCCATAGAGAATATTAACTACCTATGGGTCCCTTATAATGAGGGTCAACCAACTAATTTGAGTCTTATTACTAAAAATGACCCTTTATTACAATGAGTGGCAATTAACTAACTATTTAATGGGATTTATTCAAGGAAAGTGACCTCATACATTAATATAATATCTAAGTAAGGGGGTTAGGGTAGGACTCTAACACAATGTTTCCCAAGAAGAGATAAGGAACTAGTTTCGGAATGAAGATCTATGTATTTTGATCACACCATACCACATTATAAATGAAAAATGTTCTCTAGATGATACATCATACCATAGGAAGTGTGAAAGGAAAGTAGCTAAATGAGAGGAGCATTAGGATATGGAAATGGACACCATGGCCACAGATAAGAAAATATAAATTACAACTCTTTTTATTACATTATCTCACATGTATCCCCATACCTTAAAAAAGCATAACAAGTCAAAATTCTCCTTTGATAAAAATAAGAAACATGAATAAAACTTTTAATGATTAGGTGAGGAGGTTTTTTAAAATGGGATTTAAAAAAATCTTCTTATATTTTTCATACAATTTTGATATTTAATAAAGAAACTTATGAATAATAATTCCATTTAATATATATAATGAAAATATATTACTAATTTTAATATGATTTATAAAATTAATGAAATACTCATATATAATATTCTATAAATCAATATTATTATAAACAAAATATTTTACAATACATATAAATACATATAATGAAAAAACCAATGTACAAATAAATATATTAAACATAACAAAATATTTTACATACATATACGTTTCGAAAAAACCAATGTAAAAATATATACATTAAACTTAACAAACTATTGAACAAACTATTTTACTATGAGTAGGAAATTATCTATGTGATGCGATGCCTATATTGGATTAATGAAAAAAAAAATCTATACCATTCAATCTTTTTATATGTTTAATAAAGTTAAAAGTAGAATATATTTATATTGTTATAATTTTTCCAAATTTTAATTTTACACTATTATATAATTTTTTTTTATCTAAATAACAATAAATAAAATTACTTAAGATTATAATTCAATCTTTAAAATAATAAAAAAACACAAAAAACTTACATTAAATATTAAATTATTAAATTAATATGTTGTATCTTTTAGAAAATAAATTTTAAATTTATCATGATTATTTAAGATGACTTTTTAATTTTGAATGCAAGGTTTAAAAAAAAAATTAAAACTATCATGATTGGTTAAAGATAACTCTTAAGATTCCAAAACTTGATTTAGAAATAGCATTTAAAACAATGTATGCTATTAAATAATTGATTACACATATTTTCATTATTAAATTCTTAAAGAAATTGAGTTTGATTTCAATTATCTTTTCAATAATGTTCATTTATTTAAATGAAATTTAGTGGATGTAGTACTTAGTAGAGAGTTGTTTTTCAAACAAAAGATATTATGAAAAAATTCAAGAACAAAGTGTAATAGGAAAGATTAATGAAGGACGATAAGTCTATTTTAATCTTAACAATCACTATTAAGTAGAATAGTTTTAGTTAAAAAAACCCTAATTTCCTTATAAATGGATTAATAATCTCAACTAAAAATATCAAAATCATCTTTATATTATATCTAGGTTAAAGAAGAAAATTAACATTGATAAAATAAGAAAACAAAGTCTCACAACCTTGATAATACATAGTGAAACTCCCATTAAAAACATTGGCTTCCAATGTGTTGTATATACACACACATTAGGTTTTAGTTTCAAAATTCAATGCTTTGAATTAGCCAAATACCCAACAATTAGTTAACAAACCCATTGCCATAGATGAATGAATAATTACATTCTTGAGATAGTTGAATTGCTTGTTGTTGTGCTGAAACCTACTTTGTATTGGATGATAGTACAAAACCCCCACCAACACTACAAAAAACTAGTGGCCCCTCTATTTGACTCCATCAAATAAACCAGGTGGACATGATTTTTCAATCAATAGATCCCCTATTTGTTTTGGGATTTTTACCTTCACCTCTATTATGAAATTTTGGAATAAACCATATAGTTCACAATATATTTGGAAGCATTAAATATATTATTTAATTACAAGCAAGCCATACACCCAACAACAATGAAATATATTATTTAATTACAAGCAAGCCATATACCCCACAACAACAAACATGATACAACTGATAAAGCTTTTAACTCATTGAACCACTTCCCCAATAACTCCTCAATAGACACACCATTCCATACATTTTAAATACATGTATCATCTTCTCTACATCCTTCCATTTTTCACTTAAATATTGACACCTAATCATTATATGACTTGCTCCCTTGCATAAATAACTCAAACTCGTACTACTTTTTTCCTTTTTACATCAAGTCATATTTCCATGCCAATGTGTTTTAAAATCCTCTTCAATTTTTATATGACTCTTCTTAATCATGCTATAATCATATTCCATCTAACTTCTCTTTTCTGTGGCTATCACACACATATTACAAAGATGCATCAAACTTCTTTTTTCTGTGGCTATCACACACATATGACAAAGATGTTAAGAATAAGAAAAAAAAACAAATACTACACCAAAAAAATGGCCTTGACTAGCTATTCTATGAAATGGTTTTTTTAGCTAGAATATGGGGATATAAATTTACAAGAATCACTATTCTTTGTTGTTCAGTATTTATTTCTGAATACAGAAATTGATCCAACATCCTGAAAAACTGAGAGGGCACTCAAATTTTACAGAAATAATCACTTAAATCTACAAATCCAACAATTTCTGACCAAATTTTAAATAACTATCCCAGTAAAAAATCTTCATTTTGTAAAATCTTTAACCTACAACCAAAAAAACATTACAGCAACCAATAAAGAATTAAGATGTGGCTGGATGCCAAACAATCGACTTTCAATACAACCACAATCAACTTTCAACCAATTTGGATTCCAATCTATTTGTAAAAGATTTCAATGTCTCTCACTTAGTTCCAACTAAAAAAACCAAACTCCTACAAAATTGCCAACTATAAAAGATTGTTCATTAATGCTTCTCTCGTTGGCTGAACAGCGGGACTATCCATCGATTCGTCCATGCCAAGCAGATGAGCCCAATCACGTCCTGTATTGGAAAACGAAGAAAAAGAGCAATCAGAAACTAGTAGGGGAAAAACTTGCTAATATTATTGGGTGGCTGTTTACCTGTCATTGAAGTAGCAGTTGCGCCGATGCCGGGCAATTTGTTCACGGCGGTGGCTAGAAATTCGTTCACGGCGATAGCGGACAATTTGTTCAGATACTCTTTGTCCATAGGAAGTGGACCCATTGGGCTAAACGGATCCGGCCTGATAAGGTTATGAGACGGATCTTGAAAGGGAAGTGAACCCATCGTCTTCAATGATTCGCGAAATTTTTCTGTTTCACGATCACATCCGACTTTGTACGAATCAGACTTTGGTAGAATATCGGCGGGATCGGAGGAAACGGGATCAGAAGAATGGGGAGGAGGAGGGCCGCGAAGATCCCGCCGTGAAAGCGGTTTTGCAGACTCCCTCGGGCTTGAGAATAAGCAGCTGTATTGATGTTCATTTGAACGGGGAGGAGCACGGCCGGAAGCCCAGTCGAGGAAACTTGCTGGAGTATTTGTGGAACCTGAGGACTGGGGTAAGTAGCCGTACTGGCGTAAGTCGTGCTCAGAGGACTGGGGAGGAGGAGGAGTATTATTTGTGGGAGCTGAGGACTGGGATAAGTATGAAGGAGGAGGAGGAATATAGCCGTACTCATGCTCATCATCTGAAGGAGGAGGAATATAGCCGCAGATCATGTTTGGAGTGGTGGGAAAGTATCTGTCCAAAAGGGGTTCACAGTTACGAGGAGAGCACTTGCGCACAGGTAATTCCTGGGACTTGCACACTCGCTTCAAGTTTCTTCTTAAGCAATAAAGCAAAACATCTCCCACAATACCTACAAATATAATGAGGATGACGACAAACATCAAATCCATTTTTCAAATGAACACTGCAAACCCTTAAGCTATAACAGCAGCACGAAACAATACGATGAATATGTTCTTTATAAAGACTAAGGGTTCTATTTATAAGTTATAAGAAACTAAGAAATTTTTTTTTTCATCCTATCAAATAGTAATAAAATAATAATGAAATTTTTTGGATCCTATCAAAAATTAATAAAATAATAGTTAAATTTCAATCCAGATTAAAAAATTAATAAAATAATAGTTAAATTTCAATCCAGATTAAAAGAAATCCTATTTTCTTGAAGTGTAATTTTTTTCTTATTATTTTATTCCATGTCAAGTTTTACACGTGTTTTTAATTGTGTTTTTTTTAATTGAAATTGGACAAATAAACCATTTTTGTGAGATTTGAACCTTGGTGGGGGCAAACAATACCCCACTTTCACCAACCTTGTTAATCTTTCTTGACTCACATTCAAATCTATAAATGAAATGATAAAAAATCATTTATTTGATTCATTTTATTTATATTATAAACGTCTTTGGTATGAGGAGATAGTAAACACCTTCATCATGAAAAACATCATATAATGTCCTTATGGCGGCTTTGAGTGGAGCCCAATTTTTTTGAGAGAATAGACATGAAACATATCATGTAGTCATCCGTTATTGGAAATTATATAAGGAACTTTCCTATTTTGTTACAAGCTGGGTAACTACTTAAGCAACAAGATAAATATACTGTGCAATGGGTGATGATGAGGTGCACCAATTATGCTTACAACATTGTGGTTTTACGCTGACATCTCATCACAAACTCCCTCTCAACTTCCTACTATTGACTTGGCCTATATTCATTGAGCTTTTCTTTGTAATGACCTCCCAAGAAGTCAACCCCAACCTCCAATGGCTCAATCCTACTTATAAGAACTATGGAAACCCTATGACATGACATGTGCTAGATATAGTATCGACCATTCATTCAAAGGCCACTGCAAACAATAAATTAACTTGGTCTTGGTTGGCCATCAGGACTGGTCACATGATGTCCATTGCAAAGATTGCATCTCCAACATTCATGGTGCTAATGAAATATCTATAATGGGATTGGCATAAGCTCGACCACCAAGAGAGAAATTTCAAAACTCTATATAGCTTCCCTATATGTAGTAGCTTTGCATTCTCCATCTTCCCATCTTGACTTTTCCCCTCCATATTCCCATCTCAACATTTCCAAGGTCGCCTACAATTCATTTTGGTGGCTTCCTTCTCTACACTTTCCATTGGTCCACGTTCAAGAGCTAACTTTAGGAGAAATACCAGAGTCCAGAGTTCTTCCATATTGTTAGTGCCCCTTCTATCACTTGCTTTAAAAGAGAAGTAATGATCATCTGAGAGGAATGTAATTTTCAAACCTGTGAAGTAAAGCAATGCATATAGATTCTTAAGCAAAACAAAATTTATTCAATGGCTCATACACATAGTACACAAAGATTTATACCAGAAACCCTCAACCGGGGAAAACCTTTCAACTCTTCATTATATTAATTTCACCATTCACCATACTATATATACAATGTTTTTAGGTATTCCGTAGATACCAAAACTCTAATCCCTTAATCCGGGATTAATTTAGAAAACTGCTAAAAATAGAAAAATATGTTAAAAATAGCAGAAACCCCCCTAGGAAGCGCCCGGCGCACACGACACAAAGAGCACTACTAGAGGGATCGTCAGACACAGTTTTCGAATCTGACGCACCCACACACACACATGCAAAGAATATAACATATACCCAACATTCTCCCACTTGTTGTTTTCTTTGCATCCAGGGGCCCACGGGATTATATAGTCAACAATCCAGGGCAGCAATGCCTATTGTTACTCTACACTAGGGGAACGTTTTTTTGCTCATAGACTTTGTCAATGAATCTGCAACATTCTTCAAAGTGTCAACCTTTTCCAACAACACCTTCTTTTCTTCAACCATGTCTCTCATAAAGTGATACTGGACATCAATATGCTTTGTCTTCGAATGATAAGATGGTTTCTTTGCCAGGAAGATTGCACTCTGACTGTCACAATCTAATCTCACTGCTTGTTGTACCAACCCAATACATGAACACAATGTATGTAACCATACTGCTTCCTTGCTTACATGAGTGGCTGCCATGTATTAGGCTTATGTAGTTGAGAGTGCCACTACAACCTTTATTTTGCTCATCCAACTGATTGCTCCTCCAAATAGGTTAAACACATACCCACTTGTAGATCTTCTATGATCCAGATCTCCAACCCAGTTTGCATAAACAAAGCCATGTATGTCTGCCACTCTGTCAAATCTTGGTCTTCCTTGGTAGCACAATCCATAATTGGTAGTGCCACGCAAATACCTGAAGACCCTCTTTACTGTTGTCCAATGCTCCTTCCCTGGTTTTGACATATACCTGCTCAAAACTCCCACTGCATGTGCAATGTCTAGTCTAGTACAGACCATTGCATACATTAAACTACCAACTACATTGGCATACAGAACATGGGACATGTCCTCTTCTTCTTCCTGTGTCTCGGGATACTGATCTGCAGATAACTTTACACCTATAGGAATAGGAATCTTGACAGGTTTACTTTCATGCATATTAAACCTCTGCAATATTGTCTCAACATATTTTCTTTGATTCAACCAGAGTTTCATGTTTGCACAATCTCTTTTAATCTCCGTTCCCAGAATGAAGTGAGTAGCACCGAGATCCTTCATGTCAAATTTGGAGGATAGCTGCGATTTCACCTCCTTGATAACATCCATGTTATTTCCTACCAAAAACATGTCATCAACATACAACACTACATAAATGAAGTGATTACCAACCTGCTTGGAATATACACAGTGATCAACCCTGCTTCTCGCAAATCCCAATCCAAGGATGTATGTGTCAAACTTTTGGTACCACATCCTAGGTGATTGCTTCAGACCAAATAGTGACTTCTTTAGCTTACAGATTAGCTCTTTCTTTCCCTTCACTACAAAGCCTTCTGGCTGCTTCATGTAGATTTCTTCTTCTGGATCCCCATGTAGGAATGTTGTCTTCACATCCATCTGTTCACTTCAAGATCAAAAGCAGTAGCAATAGATAAAAGAAATCTAATAGAAGTTAACTTAGCAACATGAGAAAAAATCTCACCAAAGTCAATTCCCTCTACCTGGTAATAACCTTTTGCTACTAATCGAGCTTTGTATTTCTCCACTTTTTCTGTTGCATTAAACTTCTTCTTAAACAACCATTTTCTACCAACAGATTTTCTTCCAGCTGGCAACTCAGCTATATCCCATGCCTCATTCTTATCCAAGGCATCCATTTCTTCAACCATGGCCTTCTTCCATAGTTTACTATCCTCTGAATTCATTGCTTCCCTAACAGTTATGGGATCATCATTAGTAATAGATAAAGCAAAATTAGAATGAAAATCAAGTGGACTATACCTTTCTGGTTGCCTTATTTCCCTCACTGATCTCCTCAATACTGGGGTACGTGGTTCTTCTTCTTCTTCTTCTGCTTCATCTTCTTCAGATGATTCAGATTTTGCATCATCCAACACAAGGTCTATTTTCTCAGGTTCTTCTGGCCTTGGTAGGAATTCCTGTTTGGAAACATCTTTTACCTCTCTGTAAACAACATCTTGACTATAAACAGTCTTCTTGGTATCTGGGTTCCAAAGCTTATAACCTTTCACACCATCTTTATAACCAATAAAGATACACTTTTTAGCCTTTTTATCCAGCTTACTCCTATTTTCCTTTGGAACATGTACATAAGCATCACAACCAAACACTCTAAGATGTTGAAGAGAGGGTTTATTTTCAGTTCATACCTCGTGTGGAGTTTTATCATCCAACCCTGATGAAGGTGATTGATTGACCAGGTAACATGCTATACCCACTGCCTCTGCCCAGAATTTTTGTCCTAACTCGGCACCGTTGAACATGCTCCTTGCTTTTTCCATCAGTGTCCTATTCATCCTTTCCACAACTCCATTCTGCTGAGGAGTGTATGGATTAGTCTTCTACCTTGCTATACCACACTTCTTACAGAATTCTTCGAATTTATTTCCATAGAATTCTCCACCATTATCTGTTCTCAATACCTTAATTTTATTTTCTATCTGATTTTCTACCAGGGCCTTAAACTCTTTAAATTTATCAAATACCTCAGATTTCTTTCTAAGAAAATAAATCCATGTGTTCCTTGAGAAATCATCTAATACAAAGATTTACCTAGGGATGGAACAAGAATAGGTCCAAACACATCATTGTGTATCAACTCTAAGATCCCCTTTTCTCTTTTAGCACTAGATGGAAATCTTACTCGATTCCGTTTACCATATATGCAATGTTCAAAGAAATCAAAATCCAGAGTGAAATTAGACATACCTTCAACCATACATTTACCGTGTTGTGTTTGAATGCCCTTTTCTCCAATATGCCCCAGTCTTTGATGCCACAACATGGTCTTCTTTTCAGGGACAATATTGGTCTTTTCTCCTTCATTTATCTACTCAGGGACAACATAACTATTACACCCATTAGTATAATTGCTTCCCAACAACTTGTACAGAGTTCCACACCGAACTCCCCTCATCAACACCAATTCTCCTCGTACCATCTTGCAAGTTCCCTTTCCCAATATAGTATCCACTCCGACATCATCCAACTTGCTTATATATATTAGGCTCATGGCTAGTTTTGGAATGTGCAGAACCCCAGGGAGAGTTCTAATCCTTCCATCTTTTAGTAACAACTTAACCCTTCCACATCCCATGATTTTTGTTGTCGAGTCATCTCCTAGGAATACATCACCACCATCATATTTTTCATATTCATAGAACCACTCCCTATGAGGATTCATATGGTATGATGCACCTGATTCGATCAACCATACATCACAATCTGGATGTGTACCTGTAGATTCTAGGTAAACATCACCTCCTTCTTCAGTGGAGGTTTTCTCCTCTGTGGAAGAGGTACTATCAGATCCCTTTGGTTTTTCAACCTTCTTAGACTTGTAATCTTTCTTATAATGCCCTGTTTTACCACACTTCCAGAATTTCCTCAAATATTTTCCTAGAGACTTAGATCTACCTGTAGATTTAGATCTCCCCTCGAAGGCTTACCAAGATTCTTGTCTTGGGTACGACCTCTTACAAATAAAGCATCTGTGCTATGACTATCCATGCTTTTCCGCCTCATCTCTTCAGATAACAAGGATGAAACTACATCCTCATACTTCAATGTAGATTGAGTGGTACTACCAATTGCTACAACCAGATTATCCCAAGAGTCTCGCAAAGGACATAACAAAGTAATACACTTATCTTCTTCTGCAGTCGTAATATTAACAGAGACAAGTTGACTTACTAGAGTATTAAAGGCATTTAGATGTTTTTTCACAGAATATCCCTCTTCCATCCTAAGATGATACAACTTCTTTCGAAGAAACAACTTGTTTACCAAGGACTTTGATTGATACAAATTCCCTAACTTATTCCATAGTTCCTTGGCTATAGATTCTCCCGAGACATTCAACAACACTGAATCTTCCAAGCATAGTCGAATAGTACTCCTTGCTCTTCTCTCCAACTTCTCCCAATCTTCCTTCGACATACCAGTAGGTGGTGTACTAGTAGTTTGTGTACTAGTATGTTGTGTACCAGTCGTCTGTGTTCTAGTAGGATGCGTACCGGTAGGTTGTGTACTAGGATCCACAACGATCCATTGTTCTTTGTCTACAAGAAGGTCCTCCATCTTCAGCTTCCATAGCTCAAATGTTTTACTGTTGAACTTCTCTATCTCGATTCTAGAAGAGCTTGACACTCCTCTTTCAACATTCGAATAACCACTACAAAATCTCCCACTAAAACCAAGTTTATCACAGACCCAAGATAAACTTGATCTATCAAGACCAAGAAAAACCCTCAACAACAAAGGCATCGCTCTGAAGCCAAAAACGAGCTCTGATACCACATGTAAGTTTTAAACCTGTGAAGTAAAGAAATGCATATAGATTCTTAAGAAAAACAAAATTTAATCAATGGCTCATACACATAGTACACAGAGATTTATACCGGAAACCCTCAACCGGGGAACACCTTTCAACTCTCCATTATACTAATTTCCCCATTCACCATACAATATATACAATGTTTTTAGGTATTTTGTAGATATAAAAACCCTGATCCCTTGTCGAATCTGACGCACCCACACACACACATGCAAATAATATAACATATACCCAACAAGGAAAAGTAAAACCTCCCATCTCGCAATTATGATCCCACCCCTGGCTTTCTCCATTGAAGAAACCCCAACTATAGATTTTATCAATCAATAACTCTCCAATTTCTGAAAGAAAAACTGGATTTGGACACTTCTTAACTTGGTTTAATATCACCACGACTTGGGAGAAGAATTGAAAAGTGGGCATCTCCTCCTCAACAAAAATTCTATTATTACGCGACAACCATATTCCCCACAACACTAGAAAAGGAATGGTCCTATATATCTTCAACTCTGGTCTGGTAAACTATCCCTGTAGACAAAGCCACACATCTGCCTTATTCCACAATTCAAATTGCTCAAACCATCCATGTACATCGTGCTAGAGCTATTTTTCAAAAGAACATTCCACAAACAAATGATATGATGATTCCTCAGCTCTACGATAAAGAGCACAAAAAATTGGTCCAACTATGTTCCTTTTTTGCAAAGCCTTCCGGGTTAGCAGTTTATCTTATGGCATGAGCCACATGAATATTTTGTTTTTCTTCGGAGCCTTCACATTCAAGATTATTTTCCACCACTAGACCATAAGAACTAGTATTACTTCCAAAAACAACTGATACCTTGCTTTGACAGTATAATAACATCCGTATTTATTCCCTAGCCAAATCAAAATGTCCTCTTCCTCCCTCAGCCTTATACGGGCTTGTTTGAGTTTACTTGTGAGTGCTTCCCATTCCCTCTGCCAACCGCCTTCTAGACCAAGATGCTGAGGTATTTTCCATTCCTGAGACCACATGTTCGTTCTAGCCAGATCACTACAATCTTTGAGGACTCTAATATGTTTCCCATGAATATAATGTATTAAGTTTGGAGAAAGTATTATCTAGTTGCCATGGCCCATTATGGTGTATGATCCAACTCTCACTTCCTCCTCATTCCCCAACTTGCAACCCAAAATTTTTCCTATCATCAGGTAAGAAGACACTAGTTCCTTCCAATGAGAGGAGTCATTTCGCCAAGATTTTTTCTCCCTTGTAATCCAACTTAAAATAGAATATGGCACCAAGTACTTCTGCCACATCAGACTATTCCATAAATCTTCTTTGGTTATCATGTTCCACATGGATTTTCTAGCTATTTCTACACCAAAGGTATGGATATTCTTCAGAACCCAACCACCTTCATTCTTTGGTTTTGAGATTGACTTTCATCTCGTCCAATGCACCCCCTTTGATTTTTCTTTCCCACTCCAAAGGAATTTTTTTTTTTTTTCTTATTTTTTCCAATATCTCTTTAAGGATGTAAGTTAGGAATTTCCAGTAAATTGAGATTGCTTCTAGCATTGATTTGATCGAGGTCAATCTACTACCCCTCAAAATACAACAATTACAACAACAATGGATGCACTTTTCTACCTTCATTATCGTACATCTTCAATGTCGTTTCTTGTTTGAGTTTTGCTTGAGCCAAAAACCCAAATACTTAAAACCTTCATTAAAATCTATCTCCTGAAATTGAAAGGTCTCCAATTGCTCCTCCTTTAATCCGATCTCCACTTTATTAAAACATAATAGAGATTTATCTAAGTTTATCATCATCCTCATGGATTTCTTATAAAATGTTGATATTTCATTTAGCACGTGCTCTTTGACTAGAGACCCATTTGTGAAAAGTAGAACATCATCGAAAAAAAACAAGTTTGTCAATAGAAAGTCCTCACCTATATTTACCCCTTTCAACCTTCCATTTATTTTGGCATTATAAATAGTCTGACTCAACCTCTATGCTACCAAAAGGAAGAGGTAAGGAGAGAGTGGGAAACCTTGGTGAAGCCCCCGATTAGGGATGAAGAAAGGTGATGCTACTACATTCATTAGAATGACAAAAAAAACAGAGGACACACATGCCATGATCCAATTTACCACATCTAGGGACAAGCTTATATGGATTAACAACGTTCACAAGTAAATCCAAAAAACATTGTCATAAGCCTTTGGTAGATCCGTCTTCACCACCGTTGGAATAAGCTCTTTAGTCTTTATGCTATGGATCCCTCCCTGTGCAGTGCCAACAACATCGTGGATTTGTCTTCCCTCCGGGAAGCCAAATTGTTCATGGAGAATAAATTTTGACAAAAATTTCTTAAGTCTTACCACTAAATTTTTTGCAATGATCTTGTGCACTCAGTTGCATAATGATATGGGTATAAATTCTCCAAATTCTTTTGGCTTGTCCTTTTTTAGGATCAGAGAAAGAAAGGTAGAGTTAAAAGTTGGTAAAACCTAACATGTCACTTTGAACTCCCCAACCACTCTTAGAAAATATTTACTAAGAAAATAAAAAACACAATGAAGAAATCCATTATCTAACCATCCTACTATGGATATTATTCAGACCCCAATCTCCTTCATCCTTTGATTTTGAGATTGACTTTCAGCTCGTCCAATGCACCCCCTTTGCTTCTTCTTTCCCACTCCAAAGGAAATCAAAACAATGTTTTTCTTATTTTTTCCAATATCCCTTTATGGATGTAAGATAGGAATTTCCAGTAAATATATGGCTTCCCACCTATTCCACTGATTCAAAATACAATTTTTCATCTTGGCAATTTTCTACAGGTTTTTCGGGTCCCAAACTTCATGGGCCGTTTTGAGGCCTAAACAATGTTTTCTAGACATTATAGAAGCTAGGGGTTGACAATGACATACCTTGGACCCAACCAAAAGTTGTAATCCTCAAACAGTTCTTTACAACGAGCTATCATGTGCCCCAAACGAAGATCATATGCAAAAGTAACATCCGCGGGAAGTTGTCGTAACGACTAACCACATCGAGGCCCATAAACCTTTTGGCGTGTCATCTTCTGGGGTTAAGGTTTTAGATTTTTAAGGTTTTCTTATTGATGCTTGTGTTAAAAGGCCTTTTCAGCCTCAATTGTAACCATCTTCTGGTGAATGAATGTAGTTGTTACATCTCTTCTCATAGATAAGATGTCACCATTCTAGCGAGTTCATTTCGCTTTGCATTTTTACAATTCTTGTACATTAGTGCATTTTTAAGTTTCTGTGTTTTATTTCATCCCCTCACAAATACAAATTAGTGGTATCAGAGAAGTCTGCTCCCTTTTTTTGTGTGTGCATGTCTCCAATGCGATCAGGGTATAAGGAGTTGGGAGTTGAACTACTTGAGCCTCTGAAAGATCGTCCTCACCGACCCCAAATACCTCCCATGGTGGAAAAAAAGAGAAATGAGGGTGCATGAGACCCTATTCAACTATTGCTTGGGGAATCCATCACATGACCGAGGGATGAAATGATGGAGATTTTTTCCCCAACTCATTTGACCATTGTTGACAACAACAAACACATATTTGTCAAACAACCACTTTTCAAGGCATAATTTAATTTTTATATTCTCGTGTTTGAAGGTTAGATAAATGTAGATTCATTGGAAAAATGGGTAAATATGCTATAAGGTTATTTCTCTTTCCATAATTTCTCCGATAGGGAAAATGCCACCTTTTCACTCCTTAAGGTTCCCCCCCATGTCAAAAACTAGTGGGAGACTTACCGTGAGAAAAATTCCAAACTCATAGAAGGTAGTTTGAGAGCCTGAAAATGAAATATGAAGAGAATGTTGCATCCTATCTTCTTTGTGTTGATGAAATTGTCAACACTATTAGAGGACTTTCTGAAAAGGTTGAAGAACCGATGATTGTACAAAAGGTTTTAAGGTCACCCCCTTAATTATTGTTGCCAAAGTTTCCATCATTGAAGAAATGAAAAATCTTGATTCATTAGAAATGGACGAATTGAATGGGATTCTCACTACATATGAGATGAGGACAGAAAAATAAAACTCAACATCGAAGGAAGAAACTTTCAAAGCATCAAACAATACAAAAGGAAACAAATCATGTGATTTCTCCAGCCACGAATTAGATACAAAAGAAGCACAATTCATGAGAAAGATAAAAAGAGGATTTGAAAAGTACAAAGGTAAGCTACCCTTCAAATGTTTTAAGTGTGGTAGAGTAGGAAATTTTTCTGCGAAATGTCCATATGCAAACATGGAAGACAATGTTGATGAAGAAGAACATAACAATAAAAGAAAACCCTATCAACGCAAAGAGGATAATATACTGAGAAGAATATTTTTACTCTAGAAAGGACAATAGCTCGTCTGAAGAAAGTGATAGATATGTTTATGATATTAACAAATAATAATTCCTCTTTATGGTCATGGATACAAATTCTACTAATATCGAAAACAAAGAAAATAGATTAAGAAGAAGAAGAATATATTTACGAGGAAGTGAATCTTGAAGCAAAACTTGTTAGCGCCTTAGAAAAAATAGATAGACTCAGGGGAAAGAATAAAAATAAGAAAGAACAATTGCAAAAATATGAAAAGAAGGATCATGATATGGATGAAACAAAAAAAACAGTTATCATCTTGAAGACTCAACTAGAAGAGGAAAAAATGATAGAAGAAGTGGTGAGAAACCAACTTAAAGAAAATGAAGAAAATTGTGAGAATTTAGAGGGTGAAATTGTTTCCTTAAGAAAGGAACTAGAGAAAACAACCAATCAATTGAGTATAAGATTAAAGTTTAAAAAACTTACTAAATTTTTATATAATATTCTCAATTACCAAAGGTCACCATTCATCAAGATAAGTATTAGCTACGACGAAAAACAAAAGATCCCCAACGATGATGCAAGCACTAAGGTCATAAAGCCATCACACAATCCTAAAAGATATGATAATATTCTCAAAGGATCCATCAACAATGAAAACAACAACATTAAAGGAAATGATTTCCAACAAAAACCTAATTCTTCTCACAATAAAAACAAGAATGAGTTCAGAAGAGTTGTTCCACCAAGATGGCATTTCACAACCTGGTACCAAAATCTCTTTCTTCGTTATTTCTTTTCTTTCAATAATTTTGGTCATAAAGCAATATATTGTAGAGCTTATGCAAGAAGTGATCATGTGAGAGAGAAATAAAGGTTCTTATAAGACCTTAAAGAATTATTATGTGAGAAACAAAACCATACATTACTACATATTGAAAAATTTGCTACGAACTACTTGCAACGAAGGTAGATTTTCATTGCAAAAAAGAAGATAAAGATTTAAATTTATCTTTCTATTTTTTTAATCATCCTGCGTTCATTGCCTAGGCTACGACCTCCATCTTTCATCGCATTGTTCGTTGCATGGGAGATGATACAAAGATTAATGTTGCACTGTTCAAAGTCACCCAACTATTTGACAAAGTCAATATTGACTTGGTCAACGCTCACCACAAAATTCGTCACATGCGCGACGACACAAAGATTGTCATTGCATTGTTCATAACATCACCCAACTATTTGACAAAGTCAATATTGACTTGGTCAATGTTCGTCGAAATGGCGACCAAATAAAAAATATAAATATTTAGCAAATTAATGATGTTGCGACAATCTTGCTATAACAACGATGGTTCAGAAAAGGTATTTTTGTGCGTAAGAATAATGGTAGAAAATATTAGAGGTGGGAAAAAAAATAAAGAGGGTGAAAAGGGTGAAGGTTGATTTTATTTCCCTTGCAAAAAATGTAGTTTTACACGTCCTGTACAAGAATTTTAATAGAAACAACTAAAAAAATTGTAGGATATATGGGAACACTAATGGGGGATCAAATGAATATCATCTCGTGGCAATTAGCTGTATATTCATTATCTATTTTTATATTGATTTATTTTAT
>ML777775.1:758637-769315 GCA_009831015.1 Picea engelmannii
TATATATATATATATACATATATATATTGTTTGAATATTTTTAAAGTTAGAGTTTCCCCCTAACTTTCTGCACAATGTTGCACCATGTAATAATAGAAATGTTGTTGTACAAGTTGAGGAACATTAAGCAAATGAGGATCTCAAGGAAGAAGATGATTGTACAAATCAATTTAATGATCCCACGGAAGAAGATGATGGGGCAAATCAAATGATCCAAGATTTGTTTGCTAAGTTGAATGAGGATGGGGACAGTGATGGTATGAGGGGATGGTAAACACCTTCATCATGAAAAACATCATATAATATTCTTATGGAGGCTTTAGGCGGAGCCCAATTTTTTGAGACAATAGACATGAAACATATCATGTAGTCATCCATTATCGAAAATTATATAAGGAACTTTCCTATTTTGTAACAAACTTGGTAAATACTTAAGCAATGAGACAAATATAATCTACAATGGGTGATGGTGATGTGCACCAATTATGCTTGCACAATTGTGGTGTTGTGTTGGAATATCATCACAGAATCCCTCTTAACTTCCTACTATTGACTTGGTCTAAATTCATCGAGCGTTTCTTTGTAACAACCTCCCAAGAAGGAAACCCCAAACTCCAATGGCTTAGTCCTAGTTATAAGAACTATGGAAACCCTATGACATGACATGTGCTAGATATAGTATCAACCATTCATTCAAAGGTCACTGCAAACAATACATTAACTTGGTCTCGGTTGGCCTTGGGAGTAGTCACATGATGTTCATCACAAAGATGGAATCTCCAACATTCATGGTGCTAATGAAATATCTATAATGGTATTGGCATAATCTCGACCACCTAGAGAAACATTTCTAAAGTCTATATTTCTTCCTTATATCCAGTAGCTTTGCATCCTCCATCTTCCCATCTCGACATTTACAAGGTCACCTAATATTCATTTTGGTGGCTTCCTGCTCTACACTTTCCATTGGTCCACGTTCAAGAGATAACTTTAGGAGTCTCTCACTTCTGATCCCACCCTTGGCTTGCTCCATTGAAATAACCCCAACTATATATTTTATCAATCAATAACTCTCCAATTTGTGAAGGAAAAATTGGAGTTGGATGCTTCTTCACTTGGTTGTAGATCAACACCACTTGGGAGAAAAATTGAAAAGTGGGTATCTCCTTCTCAACAAAAAGTCTATTATTACGCGACAACCATATTCCTCACACCACTAGAAAATGAATGGTTCTATAAATATTCATCTCTTGTCTGTTAAACTATCCTTGTAGAAAATTCCACACATCCACCTTGTTTTATAATTCAACTTGCCCCAACCATCTGTGTACATCCTGCTAGACCTATTTTTCAAAAGCACATTCTACAAACAAATGATATGATGATTCCTTGGCTCTATGATAACGAACACAAAAAAATGGTCCAACTATATTCCTTTTTTGTAAATACTTCTAGGTTATAAGTTTATCTTGTGGCATGAGCCACATGAATATTGTGTTTCTCTTAGGATAATAGCCTCCTTATGGTACTACTCCCAACAACAACTCATATCCTACTTTGACGGTATAATAGCCTCCTTATTTATTCCCTATCCAAATAAAAAATGTCCTCCTCCTCCCTCAACCTTATATGGGTTCATTTGAGTTCACTTATGAATGCTACCCATTCCCTTTGCCAACTTCCTTCTAGACCAAGATCTCGAGGAATTTTCCACTCCTGAGACCACATGTCCACTCTAGCTAGATCACTACAATCTTTGAGGACTCTAATATTTTTCCCATCAATATAATCTATTAAGTTTGGAGAAAGTCTTATCTAGTTTCCATGACCCATTATGGTGTCTGCTCCAACTCTCACTTCCTCCTCATTCCCCACCTTCCAACCCAAAATGTTTCCTATCATTGGGTAAGAAGACACTAGTTCCTTCCAATGAGAGGAGCCATTTCACCAAGATTTTGCCTCCCTTCTAATACAATTTAAAATAGAATCTGGTGCCAAGTACTTCTGCCACATCAGACTATTCCATAAATCTTCTTTGGTTATTAGGTTCCACATGGATTTTCCAGCTATTGCTACACCAAAGGTATGTATATTATTCAAACCCCAACCGCCTTCATTATTTGGTTTTGAGATTGACTTCCATCTTGTCCATTGCACCCCATTTTCTTCTTCCTTCCCACTCCAAAGGAAATTAAAACAATTTTTTTCTTATTTTTTCCAATATCCCTTTATGGATGTAAGCTAGGTATTGCCAATAAATTGAGATTGCTTCTAGCATTGATTTTATCAAGTTCAATCTACTACCCCTCAAAATCCAAAGATTACAACAATCATGGATGCACTTTTCTACCTTCCTTATCAACCATCTCTAGTCTCGTTTCTTGTATGAGTTTGGCTTGAGCCCAAAACCCAAATACTTAAAACCTTCATTGAAATCTATCTCCTAAAATTAGAAGGCCTCTAGTTGTTCCTCCTTTAATCAGATCTCCACTTTATTAAAACATAATAGATATTTATCTAATTTTATCATCATCCCCATGTATTTCTTATACAATGCCAATATTTCCTTTATCACACACCCTTCGACTAGAGACCTGTTTCTGAATAGAAGAACATCATTGACAAAAAATAAGTGTGTTGATAGAAAGTCCTCGCCTATATTTAACCTTTCAACCTTCCATTTCTTTTTGCATCAGAAATATCCTAACTCAACCCTTATGCTACCAAAAGGAAGAGGTAAGAAGAGAGTGGGAAACCTTGGTGAAGCCCTTGATTCAAGATGAAGAAAGATGATTATGCCCCATTCATTAGAATGACAACAAAAATAGAGGAAACACATGCCATGATCCGATTTACCACATCTAGGGAGAAGCCTATATGAATTAACAACGTTCTCAAGTAAATCCAACAAACACTGTCATAATCCTTTGATATATCTATCTTCGCCACAGTTGGGCTTAGGCCTAGTTTTGAGGGAAAGGAACGATGTGGTAGGTGGATGCGCATGCAGAAGAAGTAGCACATATAAGGCAGACACACATGTAAGAAAAGCAACATGTGCAAGACAAACACAGATGCAGGAGAAGAAAGCATGTGAATCGCACAAACAGGAGAGGAAATCATGTGAGGCACACATACAAGTAGGTCTATGGTTTTGGTAAGAAGATGTAATGGACAGTAAGCCAAAGACATGTATAAATAGGCACCTAGGAGGTCTAGGTCTTAGTTAGTTGCTGAGGGGTCGTTCGAGTTCTTCAGTTTTGGAGTTGGATGTCATGTTGTTGGTCATTGTTACCATGTTGTAAAACGACAGAATGCATGTAGAATTCGATCTAATTTTGTAATTTGTTGAGTTGAGGAGAGGAAATAAGGGAGATATTGAGGATTAGATCACTGGCTGAGGAGCCTAGTGTGATCCAATCTGCTTCATTATAGATCTCAACCTGTTTTGATGGAGAGTTGGAATGCGCCAGATGCTGTAGTTTTGGAACCATAATAATAAAAGAGCAGAGCATCCAAATCTTTGTGGACGTAGCCCAGGAGGGGTGAACCACGGTAGATCATGTGTTATGTTATTGAATGTTATGTATCTCTTTTGTTGTTAATGATTAGATGTTAAAAAAATGTGTGAATGACTACATAGATAGGCCGAAGCCACCCTTCGAGCACCTTAACCTTGACAGAGAATCATTCCGAAATAAAACCCTAGGCTAGATAGCCAAACAAAGGGTAGTGCACCTTTCCCCAAGGATATCACATCAACAAGAGATGATCAGATAGTCCAAACCCTAACCAAGAGATAGTCCAAACCAAATGTGATCTGCTAGCTGCAGCAGCTGCAATCAAAGCTCTCCTCAAACCTACGCACAAGATTGGGCACTGTAGTGCACACAAGTTGTTGCTCTGCAATTCTGAGAGTGCCTACTAGAATGAGAACTGGCCTCCTGTATTCATACTAATTCTGGCTAACTGCCTGGGCCGAATTCTCATTCTGGGTATTTTTCTGTTTAGTATATATTAATTCTTTTGGCCGACTTATTTTCTTGGAGGACAATAACCTAATATAAATTATCCTCTTGAGACGACATGTCTTCTAGGGTTATTAGCCAACTCATTAGGGTTTCTTCTTGCTTTCCGGAGTATTCTATTCTTGTCAGGTTTACACGTGGAGGTAAATACCTCCCGCAACTACCATAATATCAACACTCCCTCCTAGATAAGGAGGTATTACAGGTAATGATCTTGAGCATGAACATACCATTCACCCGGTAGCATCAACATAGACTATCTCATGACTAGATCATGAGCACCATCATCACCATCAGTATCATCATCCATATCATTTCTCGAAACCATACTCCATCTGATTAATTATACATGATGTTGGATAAGTTAGTCACACCACAGAGTGATACAAGAGCCATTCTTCTAATCTGGACATATGTCCTAGAAGAGTAAATGTTCTAAACCATTTTCCATATGGGAAATCTCTGTTCTTTGATCATCCATCTAGTTGATAATGATTTCCAATATTTTTTATAGTCTTCAAGGCAATTAGAATAAAATAGAACATAATCGTTTCTATCCATAGTAGTACATAACTACAATCTAGTGGTACACTACCACACCAAGTAACACACAAGTACTTGACCAAACAGTGGAACACATCCACCACAGTAGTATATATCTATTGTCATACAATATTCATAACAATCATCTGATATCAACCTGCACATAAACAATGTTATGATATAAACTAAATCATATGGGTCATTCTTCCACTCACATCTGTGAGATATCAGAAGAGCATCTACCCTCAAAAGGTAATACATCAATGATGAGTTATCTGGACTATTCTTCTCAAGCAAGGAAGAATAATTGTCTTGATTTTTGAGCCTGGACCATTCCCCACCCCGGGCCATTCCTCCAACACTAACCAAAGTGTAACCTGGAGAGAATGAATCCACCCTAAGGAATGCATGTCCCTAATTGTTGAGCCTGGACCATTCCCCACCCTGGTCCATTCTTTCAGCACTAAACAAAGTGAAACCTGGAGAGAATGAATACACCCTAACGAATGATTGTCCAGACCATTTCCAAAAGAGGAAAATATTGTCCTGTACCAACCTCCAAAACATACCATTCCTCATGTTAACCACAATGAGAAATCGTTTTCCAGCGAGGCGGGTCAGTCTTCTTGAGTAACCCTCAAGAAGAGAGACTTCCGTAGACCACTCCCAATGTTAACCACAATGGGAAGTCGTTGTCTATGGTACATCATTAATCTAGACCATTTTCTGAACTGGAAAATGTCTTTCTGTCAAAAATCTCAATCCACTTTCCGAACTGGAAAGGAAACGGCTCAGCTTGGACCATTTTTTGAACTGAAAAATGATTTTCCATAAATCAATACATATCAGTTCTCTCTCCCAACCTGGGAGTCGTCTCTTCCTTTTTCAATAAAGAAGTCGTCTCCACGAGTTGTAGCTTGAGTACGCAAACTCTGTCATCTTGGATAGAAGCTTTACCAAAATGCCAACTTATCTTCTCATCTGTGGAAATATGTATTGGAGAACCACTTTCTCCTTTCTGGACTTCATCACGGATAATGTGATTCTTGATTTCAAATGCACTTCAGTCTGGAACACTAGTTTTTCTCTGAAGGCTTCATGTAGCTTTGATCAATAAAGTATATCATTGTTTGGAACACTGGAACATATCCATGTGACACTTCTTATGTCATCATGAGATCTGATCTACTGAGTAATCATCTTGATACAATATCTTTTTTATAGAAAAATCTTCACCATGCTTCTGTTGTGCACTGGAGGTTCTCCACCAAGTTATCTTTTTCCATCTTCATACAAGGGTCTCTTTCTGGTATGCCTCAAAGTCTTGAGGATACTCTTCACACGCTCTTTTTTCAATTTCTCTGGAGAACAATCTTTTCACTTATCTGATGTAGAATTCCAACTCATGGATGTTGTAGATGATATAATGAATCATGTAGAGATATGTCTGGTTTATTGGAACAAGTAATCATCATAGTCTTCTCCCTCCATATAGGAGAACCTCTAGTTCTATATCTCGCAATGCTTTCATTCATGAGTCTTCTATACACTGTTCTTCGTCACGACTTTCAGTTCCTCTGCTTGATTTCTTTTAGTAAGTTCACATCAGGCTGGTAATCTTGTGATTATCGATACAATGACTGGTTGTTTTAGCTTCTCTTTCTTTCTTGGAATCTTCATGTTTTTATTTATCTCTTGGGTCCATGGAGCTTCTTATAGATTCCATGCCCTAAACATTTCACTTTTTCCTTTCATCATAGGATCATGGATGTGAATGGACAACCAAGGATATTTTAAGGCTTCTCTTCGAAGAAGACTTGTTCTAATTTCTAACTGAACACGTACTGCTTTTCATGTTTTCTACCATGGATATATACTTCATCATCTTCAATGGATTGTAGGATTAGCTCCCTCCTAATACTTGCTTCATGTATGAGTACATTATCTTCTTTATGGTGATATATAATTGGCTCCTCCATCTAGGAGAGTCCACATTTTCGTTTGCATCCTTATTGTCTTCTGCAAAGCGTCATAAGTATTTCTCCAATTTTCTCTTGATTGTTGACTTCTATCTTCTAGGTTTCTTCAAGATTGATTCTGATTTCGGCTTATCTTGTAATAGCTTCCACAAGATTTGTTTGATATATTTCATCCTTTCTTGTATAGTGATAGCAATTCTTATCTTGTTTTTCTTCCATAGATATAGTTCTTCTTGGAACATATTATCTTTTAAGAGATAGATATACAAGATATGTACAGAGACTTATGCAAACAAGATATGTACAAGAACTAAAAAGAGTATTGTTACCTTCAGAAGAAGAAGTCTCTTTCATCCTGCTTAGTCTTATTTGTGGGTTCCTTTTCTTCGACAACTAATGCTTTGTGTTTCTCCGTCCTTTTCTTTAGATCAGGAAAATGATTCTTGTAGTGACCATACTTTCGACAGTTGAAGCATTGTACTTCTGAAATGTCTTTCTCTTTATTTGGCTTCCTCCTTGAACCAAACTTCCTTTTGTTCCTGAAATTATTGAATCTTGTTGTGAAGGCTTGATCATCGTACTTCTTTTGGGGTTTCTCTTTTGCACTGATCCTAGATTCTTCTTGAGAACAACAAGTCCAAAGTTCTTCAACTGTAGGATACTCCTTCCTTGTGTTCATGCTTGCGGCAAATGCATCCCATGTCTTGGGAAGACCATTGAGTACTATGTTTACCAATTCCTTCTCTGAAATGATCTCTTCAACAGCTTGTAGTTGATCTCTTAACTGAGAGATTCACAGAAAGCATGATGCTATGTTGTCATCATCATTCATCTTCATGTCACAGAGCTCATTCTTCAGACTCATTACTTTTCCAATGTTTCTAACTGAGAAGAGGTTTGTTAGGGAATCATACATCTTCTTCAATGAGTCAAGATGGGATATGTAGGGTATCAAGTGGTATTTTATAGAATCCACTATGATACTCATGGCATTGATGTCATCGTCTTTGAACTTCTCCATAGCTGCAACGTTCTACGGTTCCTTCTCTTTCCCTTCTTCAAACTCTGGTTTCGCGATCTTTCCTTTCACGATATCCAACACTTTATTCTTGGAAAGGATGATATCAATCCTTGTCTTCCACACTCTGAAGTTAGAAGCTCCATCTAACTTGTTCTCTGACTTCATAGAGTAAGTCATGGCTGCATTGACTTGGTCAACCCTAGATTTGACCAAAAGCTCAAACTTCACGTCTTAGATTTCTGAGAGTACCAGGAGATGTGCTAGGCTAGGGTGCACTGATCTATCTAGAGATTAGGTCAATCCCTTCATTTAAGGTGCCTCAACAAGAGGATTAGGGTCTCTGCAAATTCATCTGCTAGTAACCCTAGCGACGGTGCTATGGTGATTTCTCCTGCTAGAAACCCTAGCGACAGTTCTCCAATGAGCTTAATATCCCTATGGCTATGTTTCCTTCCAGCGGTTAGACTGAATGAAAGGGGTGTGGGCCCATAACCTTTTAGAATATAATGTATGTGCTCATTTTACCATTGACAATATCACTATTGTCACCCAACCATAGGTCAAAGCCACCCTCCGAGCACCTTAACCTTGACAGAGAATCATTCTGGAAGCAAACCCTAGGCTAGATAGCCAAACAAAGGGTAGTGCACCTTTCCCCAAGGATAATGCATCAACAAGAGATGATCAAATAGTCCAAACCCTAACCAAGAGATAGTCCAAGCCAAACGTGATCTGCTAGCTACAACAGCTGCAATGACAACTCTCCTCAAACCTGCGCACAAGATTGGGCACTGCAGTGTGCACAATTTTCTGCTTTGCAAATCTGAGACTACCTACCAGAATGAGAACTGACCTCCTATATTTATACTAATTCTGGCTAATTGCCTGGGCCAACTTCTCATTTTGGGTATCTATCTGTTCAATATATATTAATTCTTCTGGTTGACTTCTTCTCTTGAAGGCTAATAACCTAATATAAATTATCCTCTTGAGCCGACATGTCTTCTAGGGTTATTAGCCAACTCATTAGGGTTTCTTCTTACTTTCTAGAGTATTCTATTCTCGTCAGGTTTACACGTGGAGGTAGATACCTCCCGCAGCTACCATAATATCAACAGATGTAACCCGTGAGTTTCAAGGTTTGTGGAGTTGAAATTCCTGATAATGCAAACACGGAAATAAGTGGTTCTTTATGAGAGAATGGAGGCTCTATATCCACTTGATTTTGAGTGTTTGTGTCTTGAACTTGCAACTCTGGTGTCTCATTGATACCTATGTATTTGTCCAAGGCGTGAGTGGTCATATCAGTTTAGAACAGTTTATGTTATTTACATTGATGACCTAGAGCATATTTTTCATCACAATTATAGTAGATTCCTCGTCTCTAGTGATCTTCCATTTCCATTAGAGATAATATTTGTACTTTCAAGGGATGAATAAGATTTATTCTTGGGGAAGTACCCTAGGGAGGATGAGTGCATGGAATGAAGGTTAGTTTTTTTGTTTGTGCATTGATCACTGCCCCTACTTCCAGGGCCCTTTGTGTCATTTCCAACCATGTAGTGGGACATTGCATTCTAACTTGTGGTTGAATATATTCCTTGAGGCCACTAATGAAACATTATTTATAAAAATAATATGTTAATTTCTCTATATGGATAGCGAATTTCTCAAAGGATGCCATAAAATATATGACTGATCCTATTTAGCGTAACTTGCTAAATCACCCCAAATAGTGAGTGTCTTTATCGAAACATGCACAAGAAACTTTAACAAACTGAATCTAAGAGATATATCCTACATATGCTTTTTTATGCCATTCCCACCATTTCCATCATTCTGGATCTAGATACAATACCCCCATCACGAATTTTATCATGTCATTAGTAATTCCCTAGAGTGAAAAGTAATGTTCCATCTGGGTGACCCATCCTGAAAGGTCAAAACCATCAAACTTGTTCAATTCCACCTTTAGAGAATGGTTCCATATGTTATTATCCATTGATCTATTGTTCTGTGGACCTGACGAGGGTTATGGGTGGCTAAGTGGTCCCAATTCAAAAGCTTCTTCTTGGTGTGGCTCAATGTGAAATGTAGTCCAATGGTTTTATTACGATATACCCCAAGTTGGAATACCCATCAACCTTTCAATCAGTCTTTGTTCAAAGTTATTCAACTTCTCATCCATCTTATCCAACTTCACATCCAACTTCTTCTCATCCAGTTAGGTATCCAAATCTGCATTAAACCCAACTATTGCATCCTAAATTTTCTTAAGTTGTTCATCCATGGATTTCAACTTTCTTGTAGTAGAGAAAGTGTTCATGTTGTCTGGAGAAGTATGGGGTGGTTTATAGGTACCTTTCATGGGTGAGCTCATTGCAAAATGTTATTGGGTCCTGGAGACAATGGAGTGTTAGGTGATATGGATCTCTAATATACGTGCAGGGTCCAACAATAGTACTTGGACCAATATCTCATGGCACTAACTAAGGAGGCTCAACCATGCCCTTAGCCATACTACTGGACTACCCAGGTACTAGAGTGTGATCTCCTTGAGTGTTGATCTGGGTGTACTATAGCAACAAGATGGTTGATTGATTTTTCTAAGGCTAGTTTCAAGTATACCCAAAGAACTTCTTATATACCAAAGGGTACGTGGAAGCGATATTCTATATACAAGTATTGTCTGATGTGGTACTACTAGAAGGGGTACCATCAAGGGTTACATGGGTTTCCATCAAGGTAAAGGTGAAACCATGTGTAGTTTCTACATGTATTCTTTCCCTGCTCAGTTTTACTCGTTGAACAACCTATCATTTTTATTTAAAGACACCAAAATTCATCTAAAATAAAATAAAATTTTTGATCTTGTTAAGGCGAGAAAAATATCTTTGAATCACCAAAATTAACTTGTGATAGGGTAAAATCATGAAGATGGGTAACACTTTTGCTTGTTTTAACACAAAAAAAACTGTATTTTCACAAGTTCTTCAACTTCCGGCATACAAAAGTATTTTTTTTATTTAGAATTTCACTTTACAGTAAAAACAAAACTTGTGAATAATTTTGTTATGTTTCTAATGACTATTTTTCAATTTTTTTTT
>ML777775.1:769535-781227 GCA_009831015.1 Picea engelmannii
ATAAAATTAAATAAAATTAGATAAAAACAATGAAAATGAAAACAAATTATACCCAATGAAAGTAGATTCAATTTTAAAAATGTTGGTATCAATTCTCAAACTAAATTCTAAGTATTTGTAGGAGTCCGCTACCTCCAAAGATGGAGTAAGATGGAAAGAATTTGCAGTTTCCTGCAAACAGTCCCATTTTCAAGTTTTCGGCCGAAACCTAGTTTTTAACGGAATCCGTTAAAAATAAACGTTTCAGCCGAAAAGTATTTCGGCCGAAATATGCTTACCATGGGAAAATAATTCATCCAAAAAACATTGTACACAAAATTCGAGGGCACTGTTAAATTTGACGTGAAAATTTTCGGCCGAAAAATATTTCGGCCGAAAGAAACATTTGTTCGGCCGAAAAATTGCCGCTAGAAATTTTGGAGACCCGATTGTCACGAAAGTGTTACCCAGATTCATGATTTTACCCGATAGCGTTCGAGGCTGAAAATGCAAAATGAACACAACTTCAGTTATACTTATCTGATTGGATATTATGACCCAGATTATGAAATTCCACTTTTATGGATCCAATGACACTAGTTTGACCAAGCTATATGCACTCTATCAAAATATATCCAATTTGCGAAATTTCCAGTCGTCACTGAAAAAACCCTAAAAACTGCATATTTTGAATCAACGATATCTACATTTTCTAAACTCCATTTTGGGTATTGTTTTTTTGAAATTGTGTATTTTTTCAAGAGGAATTCATAGCTATAGCTGGTTTCTTGAAATTCTAAAGAGAAAGTTTCACAAATCAATTGGAATACTATTGTCCTCTTTTTTTTGTCAAAAAATATGTGAAAAAAAAAAAAAAAATATCCCACTTTGTGCCCATAAATTATCCACTTCATGCCCAAGAAAGAGCTCTCAAAACACTTGTAGTGTACTTAACCCCCAAAATTTAGAGCACTCATAAAATGTAGTACAAATCCCAAGAACACAAGAGAAAAGAGAGATAAAAATAGAGGGCTATGTGCACTTGCCTCTTCAAGGGGGAAACCTCTAAGAGTGAGGCTCCAAATACAATAACAATTCTTCACAAAACAATACATAACCTTCTACTCAATATATAACTATCCATAGAGAATATTAACTACCTATGGGTCCCTTATAATGAGGGTCAACCAACTAATTTGAGTCTTATTACTAAAAATGACCCTTTATTACAATGAATGACAATTAACTAACTATTTAATGGGATTTATTCAAGGAAGATGACCTCGCACATTAATACAATATCTAAGTAAGGGGGTTAGGGTAGGACTCTAACACAATGTTTCCCAATAAGAGATAAGGAGCTAGTTTTAGAATGAAGATCTATGTATTTTGATCACACCATACCACATTATAAATGAAAAACGTTCTCTAAATGATACATCATACCATAAAAAGTGTGAAAGGAAAGTAGCTAAATGAGGGGAGCATTAGGATATGGAAATGGACACCATGGCCACAAATAAGAAAATGTAAATTGCAACTATTTTTATTACATTGTCTCACATGTATCCCATACCTAAAAAAAAAAGCATAACAAGTCAAATTCTCCTTTGATAAAAATAAGAAACATGAATAAAACTTTTAATGATTAGGTGAGGAGGTTTCTCAAAATGAGATTTTAAAAAATGAAAATAAGGAAACTTATATTTTTCGTACAATTTTGATATTTAATAAGGAAACTTATGAATAATAATTCCATTTAATATATATAATAAGGAAACTTATTATATATATTTTTCATATATTTTTCATATATGAAAAATATAATGAGGTTTCTTATGTTTTTCATACAATTTTGATATTTAATAAGGAAACTTATGAATAATAATTCCATTTAATATATATAATGAAAATATATTACTAATTTTAATATAATTTATAAAAATAAATGAAATACTCATATATAAATCAATATTGTTATGAACAAATTATTTTGCAATACATATAAAGAAAAAATCAATATACAAATAAATATATTAAATATAACAAAATATTTTACATACATATACATATACATAAACGTAAATGAAAAAACCAATGTAAAAATAAATATATTAAACTTAACAAACTAGTGAACAAACTATATTTTACTATGAGTAGGAAATTATCTATGTCATGCAATGCCTATATTGGATTAATGAAAAAAAAATTCTATACTATTCAATCTTTTTATATGTTTAATAAAGTTAAAAGTAGAATATATTTATATTGTTATAATTTTTTAAATTTTAATTTTACATCATTATATTAAAATTTAATCTTTTTATATATTTAATAAAGTTGAAAGTAGAATATATTTATATTAAAATTCAATCTTTTAATATGTTTAATAAAGTTGAAAGTAGAATATATTTATATTGTTATAATTTTTTCAAATTTTAAATTTACATCATTATATTAAAATTTACTATCTAAATAACAATAAATAAAATTACTTAAGATTATAATTCAATCTTTAAAATGAATAAAAAAATACAAAAACTTATATTAAATATTAAATTATTAAATTAATATGTTGTATCTTTTAGAAAATAAGTTTTAAATTTATCATGATTATTTAAGATGACTCTTTAGTTTTGAATGCAAGGTTTAAAAAAAAAAAAATTAAAATTATCATGATTGGTTAAAGATAACTCTTAAGATTCCAATATTTGATTTAGAAATAGCATTTAAAACAATGTATGTTATTAAATAATTGATTACACATGTTTTCATTATTAAATTCTTAAAGGAATTGAGTTTGATTTTAATTATTTTTTCAATAATGTTCATTTATTTAAATGAAATTTAGTGGATGTAGTACTTAGTAGAGAGTTGTTTCTCCAACAAAAGATATTATGAAAAAATTCAAGAGCAAAGTGTAATAAGAAAGATTAATGAAGGATGAGAAGTTTATTTTAGTCTTAATAATTATTGTTAAGTAGAACATTTTTAGCTAAAAAAACTCTAATTTCCTTATAAATGGATCAATAACTTCAACTAAAAATATCAAAAACATCTTTATATTATATCTAGGTTAAAGAAGAAAATTAACATTGATAAAATAAGAAAACAAAGTCTCACAACCTTGATAATACATAGTGAAACTCCCATTAAAAACATTGGTTTCCAATGTGTTGTATATACACACACACACGTTAGGTTTTAGTTTCAAAATTCAATGCTTTGAATTAGCCAAATACCCAACAATTAGTTAAACAAACCCATTGCCATAGATGAATGAATAATTACATTCTTGAGATAGACTCCATATATCATATGGTATTAATATTTTATTCCAACAAACTAGATTGTATACATACCAAATAAATTAAGAACAACACTATTTTAATTTTTTAAGAGAAATAACCATGTGGCTATGATATCTCTCATCCAATTGATAAAAAAAAAATTGTGCCCAAAATTTGCATTCTGTTGAATTGCTTGTTGTTGTGCTGAAACCTACTTTGTATTGGATGATAGTACAAAACCCCCACCAACACTACAAAAAACTAGTGGCCTCTATTTGACTCCATCAAATAAACAAGGTGGACATGATTTTTCAATCAATAGATCCCCTATTTGCTTTGGGATTTTTACCTTCACCTCTATTATGAAATTTTGGAATAAACCATACACTTCACAATATATTTGGAAACATTAAATATATTATTTAATTACAAGCAAGCCATATACCCAACAACAATGAAATATATTATTTAATTACAAGCAAGCCATATACCCCACAACAACAAACATGATACAACTGATAAAGCTTTTAACTCCTTGAACCACTTCCCCAATAACTCCTCAATAGACACACCATTCCATACATTTTAAATACATGTGTCATCTTCTCTACATCCTTCCATTTTTCACCTAAATATTGACACCTAATCATTATATGACTTGCTCCCTTGCATAAATAGCTCAAACTCGTACTACTTTTTTCCTTTTTACACCAAGTCATATTTCCATGCCAATGCATTTTAAAATCCTCTTCAATTTTTATATGACTCTTCTTAATCATGCTATAATCATATTCCATCTAACTTCTCTTTTCTGTGGCTATCATACACATATTACAAACATGTTAAGAATAAGAAAAAAAATCAAATACTACACCACGAGATGTTACAAAGATGTTAAGAATAAGAAAAAATTCTCCCACTTGTTGTTTTCTTTGCATCCAGGGGCCCACGAGATTATATAGTCAACAATCCAGGGCAACAATGCCCATTGTTACTTACACCAGGGGAACTTTTCTGTGCTTACAGACTTTGTCAATGAATCTGCAACATTCTTCAAAGTGTCAACCTTTTCCAGCAACACCTTCTTTTCTTCAACCATGTCTCTCACAAAGTGATACTGAACATCAATATGCTTTGTCTTCGAATGATAAGATGATTTCTTTTCCAGGAAGATTGCACTCTGACTGTCACAATCTAATTTCACTTCTTGATGTACCAACCCAATACATGAACACAATCTATGTAACCATACTGCTTCCTTGCTTGCATGAGTGGCTACCATGTATTAGGCTTCTGTAATTGAGAGTGCCACTACAACGTTTATTTTTCTCATCCAACTAATTGCTCCTCCAAATAGGTTAAACACATACCCACTTGTAGATATTCTGTGATCCAGATCTCCAACCCAGTCTGCATAAACAAAGCCATGTATGTCCACCACTCTGTCCAATCCTGGTCTTCCTTGGTAGCACAATCCATAATTGGTAGTGCCACGGAAATACCTGAAGACCCTCTTTACTGTTGTCCAATGCTCCTTCCCTAGTTTTGACATATACCTGTCAAAAATCCCACTGCATGTGCAATGTCTAGTCTAGTACAAACCATTGCATACATTAAATTGCCAACTACATTGGCATACAGAACATGGGACATGTCCTCTTCTTCTTCCTATGTCTTGGGACACCGATCTGCAGATAACTTTACAGCTATAGGAATAAGAATCTTGACAGGTTTACTTTCATGCATATTAAACGTCTGCAATATTGTCTCAGCATATTTTCTTTAATTCAACCAGAGTTTCATGTTTGCACAATCTCTTTTAATCTCCATTCCCAGAATGAAGTGAGCAGCACCGAGATCCTTCATGTCAAATTTGGAGGATAGCTGCGATTTCACCTCCTTGATAACATCCATGTTATTTCCTACAAAAAACATGTCATCAACATACAACACTACATAAATGAAGTGATTACCAACCTCCTTGGAATATACATAGTGATCAACCCTGTTTCTCACAAATCCGAATCCAAGGATGTATGTGTCAAAATTTTGGTACCACATCCTAGGTGATTGCTTCAGACCAAATAGTGACTTCTTTAGCTTACAGACCAACTCTTTCTTTCCCTTCACTACAAAGCCTTCTGGCTACTTCATGTAGATTTCTTCTTCCGGATCCCCATGTAGGAATGTTGTCTTCACATCCATCTATTCCACTTCAAGATCAAAAGTAGTAGCAATAGATCAAATAAATCTAATAGAAGTTAACTTAGCAACAAGAGAAAAAATCTCACCAAAGTCAATTCCCTCTACTTGGGAATAACCTTTTTCTACTAACCGAGCTTTGTATTTCTCCACTTTTCCTGCTGCATTAAACTTCTTCTTAAACAACCATTTTCTACCAATAGATTTTCTTCAAGATAGCAACTCATCTATATCCCATGCCTCATTCTTATCCAAGGCATCCATTTCTTCAACCATGGCCTTCTTCCATAGTTTACTATCCTCTGAATTCATTGCTTCCCTAACAATTATGGGATCATCATCAATAATAGATAAAGAAAAATTAGAATGAAAATCAGGTGGACTATACCTTTCTGGTTGCCTTCTTTCCCTCACTGATCTCCTCAATACTGGGGTACGTGGTTCTTCTTCTTATTATGCTTCATCTTCTTCAAATGATTCAAATTTTGCATCATCCAACACAAGGTCTATTTTCTCAGGTTCTTCTGGCCTTGGTAGGAATTCCTGTTTGGAAACATCTTTTACCTCTCTGAAAACAACATCTTGACTGTAAATAGTCTTCTTGGTATCTAGGTTCCAAAGTTTATAACCTTTCACACCATCTTTATAACCAATAAAGATACACTTTTCAGCCTTTTTATCCAGCTTACTCGTATTTTCCTTTGGAACATGTACATAAGCATCACAGCCAAACACTCTAAGATGTTGAAGAAAGGGTTTATTTTCAGTCCATACCTTGTGTGGAGTTTTATCATCCAACGTTGATGAAGGTGATTGATTGACCAGGTAACATGCTATACCCACTACCTTTGCCCAAAATTTTTGTCCTAACTCAGCACCACTGAGCATGCTCCTTGATTTTTCCATCAGTGTCCTATTCATCCTTTCCACAACTCCATTCTATTGACGAGTGTATGGAGTAATCTTCTGCCTTGCTATACCACACTTCTTATAGAATTATTCGAATTTATTTCCGCAGAATTCTCCACCATTATCTGTCCTCAATACCTTTATTTTATTTTCTGTCTGATTTTCTACCAGGGCCTTAAACTCTTTACATTGATCAAATACCTCAGATTTCTTTCTAAGAAAATAAATCCATGTGTTCCTTGAGAAATCATCTAATACACAGATTTACCTAGGGATGGAACAAAAATAGGTCCAAACACATCATTGTGTATCAACTCTAAGATTCCCTTTTCTCTTTTAGCACTATATGGGAATCTTTATCGATTCTATTTACCATATATGCAATGTTCAAAGAAATCAAAATCAAGAGTGAAATTAGACATACCTTTAACCATACCTTTACCATGTAGTGTTCGAAGGCCCTTTTCTCCAATATGCCCCAGTCTTTGATGCCACAACATGGTCTTCTTTTCAGGGACAATATTGGTCTTTTCTCCTTCATTTCTCTGCTCAAAGACAAAAGAACTGTTACACCCATTAGTATAATTGCTTCCCAACAAATTGTACAGAGTTCCACACTGAACTCCCCTCATCAACACCATTTATCCTCATACCATCTTGCAAGTTCCCTTTCCCAATACAGTATCCACTCCTACATCATCCAACTTGCTTATATATATTAGCCTCCTGGCTAGTTTTGGAATGTGCAGAACCCCAGGAAGAGTTCTAGTCCTTCCATCTTTTAGCAGCAACTTAACCCTTACATGTCCCATGATTTTTGTTGTCGCGTCATCTCCTAGGAATACATCACCACCATCATATTTTTCATATTCATAGAACCACTCCCTATGAGGAGTCATATGGTATGACGCACCTGATTCGATCAACCATACATCATGGTCTGCATGTGTACCTGTAGATGCTATGTAAACATCACCTCCTTCTTTAGTGGAGGTTTTTTCCTCTGTGGAAGAGGTACTATCAGATCCCTTTGGTTTTTCAACCTTCTTAGACTTGTAATATTTCTTATAATGCCCTGTTTTACCACACTTCTAGCATTTCCTCAAATATTTTCCTGGAGACTTAGATCTACCTGTAGATTTAGATCTTGTCACATGCCCACTATGACAACCTAGATTTTTTGTCTTTTCTTCGAGGGACAGAATCCCCAAATTTCTATGGGGCCTAGCACATACCATCCCTTCCCTTATCCTCCTCCATGTGATCGTTGGCTACAACCAGCCTTACCAAAAAGGGCTTCCAGCTTTCGAGTTTCGGGATTTCTGAATGCGAGCTCTCCCCGACTCCCTGTCCCTTGAAATGCCTAAACCTGAAATGGGGTTAACGAGCTCCTTGGCTCCCCTTTTTCCTACTCCATGTGATCACTTCAGTGAACACACGCTAACACCAAATGGTGCTACCAAAACTCGACTTTCGAGATTTTTGTTGCAAGGAACCCTTGTTCCTTCTATTATCACTCCAAGAAACTCCTTAGGGTTGTAGGCTAAGGATGCTTGGTAACTTTGAAATAATGGTTTTTATGTGTTTGGGACAATGGGGTCTTTAATGATTTATGTAAGAAACAACTCATCACACATCTAAAGATACAGTGCTTTCAGGAAACAATAATCAGATCAATTAATTGAAAGAGAGGATGGAGAAAACTATTCTTGATTACCAATACAAGTGAATGTAGGGCTTAATACAAGACAGAGAGAAATCCTTTAATTTCAAGTCTATGAGCTCAATAAAGAGATAACAGTCTTCATGAACTAAAATAAACTGAAACAAAGTACAAAAAATGAAAGATGGACAATTCTAATATTGAAAACGAAAGGAAACTGAACTTTATTTCTGCAAAAAGAGTCTATACAATAGCATAAAATATCTCCCAGTTTGAACCCTTGTCTCTTATAAAAAATAGGCTTTTATAGCCTCTTACAATCGGTTTTACAGATCCTAAAAACATGGATCTATATTTAATAAAAGCAATTCAAATCTAACTAAACAACTTGAAAATAAAGACTTAACAACTAAACTAGCATTCAAATTGTCTTTAATCTCAAAAATTCGCCATCTGCATCCTTCAGCTCCTGGAATCTGTGATGTGATGAAACGTGGCAAGATACCCGTCTTGACAGATGGATTTCTTCAATGTTCATAGTCGATATTTGAGGAAGTTTGTTTTACATGTGGTTTCCAAAATTCCCTCAAATCTCTGATGTCGAATCCTTTGCAAGCAATTGTTATCCCCTTGATACTCTAGAACTCCTTTATAACCTGTGAGAAATGACATGTTCCGCCCTTGGCTTCCAAAAATGCCTTTCCTGCTTTCACCAGCTAACTCGCTTTATATTTCGCTGGTTAGTTGGTGAAAGCACTGCCTTTCACCAGCTAACAGGTCATAAAATTTCGCTTTGCACTGGTGAAAGCTCTGTTTGAGCAAAAAAAGAACTTTCACCTCCAAAATGTGATTTCAACAAAATTTAATGTGTTTCTGATTTCTCCCCTTGCATGTTTACAACAACCTGAGAAAGTACCTTCAAACCTGGGTGGGACTTTTTCTTTTGTTTTTGTTTCAATCTTCTTATCTTCCTTTTAAGGTGCTTGGCAAGCCACCATAGACTATTGTAATCTTTGGTGATGTTCTGCTTTCTTTTCTTCTCTTTAACACTTTCCCGAGCCAGTCTCTCAAATGCAGCGTTGGTTTTTGTGAAATTATCAGACAACTTCTTGTACCTTTCTTTGATTACCCGTTCCAAGACCTCTTGCTGAGCGATTACCTCTTTCAGATGCTTGATTTTCTGAGTTTTCTTTGACTTAGAGGTCTTTGATGTTTCTCCTTCCTCTGTATGAGTGAAGGCCTCATAATTCTGTGCAAACTCAGTTGATTGTTCAGGACTCTTGATGATAGGGCTCTCATCTTGTTTCTCTGGTTCTGAGTCTGTGTAGGGCAGGTTTAATATGTTTGTTCTCTTCTCTGTAGGATCCTCTGTAGGCTGTTCTGTAGTGGTTTCAAAGTTTAACCTTTTCTTTGACCTGTGGGATTTCACTCCAGAGATTCTATCTTCTGGAGGTCCTAGCAGGGTCCTCCTCTTCCTCGAACTACTTTGAGGAGTCAACTTTTTCTTTGAACCTTTCCCCTGTTCATTTACGGGTTGAGTCTGTGTTTCAAAGCCCTCCAAAAAATAAAAAATTCTTCCAGCTCCTTCCCTGCTGTCTTAATTCCTCCAGAATGATCAATTTAATAAGGCCAAAGTGACACAGAGTATTCTTCATGCTTATGGGTTGAGTCCTGATTTGCTTGCAGACCTTAGTTAAACTCTTATGTAAGAAAAAAGGTAAATTGAGGAGAGTTTTACCTGTGAAATGGTCTAGGAGCTTGAAATAATACATCATGAGTTTGTCATACATGCCCTCCGATGTTATGTAGAGTTGAATGTCCTTAAATAGATCCTTCCATTCATCCTCTAAATGTGAAACTGGTATGCTCTTCTTCCATGCATTATGCTTGAACTCCTCCTTCAAATAAACTCTGAAGTTTAAGTTTTTGGTGGCAGTAGTTTTGAACCAAATCTGGCTTGACCGTGGTAGGTTGGTCGCTGCAGCGATGGCAACTTCATCTACTAAGATCTCCAAGGAACCAACACGAGCCTTATTCCCGTTGAAAGTTTTGGCAAAAGCTTCTGCTGTCGACTGGTGGCAACCATTCTGCAACCTCTCAACGAATTCAATACAACCTGCGTTTGAGAAGTATTTCTGGACTTTTGGATGTGTCTGTAGGAAAGATAGGCTGTCTAACTCCTTTTTCAATAAAGACCCATTGCGTCTCCTCGCCATTCTGTCACCCAAAATCCCAAACGATTCTGCATACACAACACAGGAAACTGATATTCGGGCCGAGGTCTTGTGCTGTTGAAAGCGCTCAAGAGTCGGCTTTGTTTTATAACATTAGAAACTTAACAAACATTCGTGAGTGATGCATGATAGGGAAGCAATGATATGATTTGATGTTGTCAGCCCGATAGTACAACTTCTGTACCTGCGCTAATGGATTTGAACTTTCCATCTCCGACACCATGATTGTGGAGCATGAGTTTCTGAACCGGATCTGATTTGTAATCCGACTTGGACGTGGAACTCGAGTTTTCATGATTATCCACTTTCACCAGCGCATCTTTCTTGATTGCATGACGTGAGTTGATCGCATCATCATTTGATTTTTGAAACGTGGATAAACGCACGTGATTCCTGCTTTCTCTAGCCAACGACCCATGGAAAACGTCCCTTAGCTGTTGAAACTTACCGCTTTCACTAGCGCACAATCCTGTGGAAAACGCCCCTTAGCTGTTGCAAGTCATCACTTTCACCAGCGCACAACCCTCGACAATGTTTCTTTGGATTTTTGAAAATTAACACTTTCACCAGCGCACAGACCTATGAGAGATGCTCCTTATCTGTTTAAAGTTGCCACTTTCACCAGCTAACACTCATCTTTTAAACACACGTTAGCTGTTGAAAGCATTTTATGAAAATTTTAAAGAGAAGACCTTTATGGGTCGTCTTATTTCTAAGACAAAAATCAAAACCTAAGTTTTGTAGCTAGAAAAACTCAAAACTAATTTGAGAAAACTACCAATAGCCATGCTATCCACCACAAAATGTGACCAAAGGGACGGGTTCATTTTGGGAGCTAAAATTTGGCTCCAACTGGGATGGGCATCTCCCTGTGAGGTGACCAAGAACCTAGCTAGACTCAGTAGCCTTATTACAACTTAAAACAGAAATTTGAAAAATAGTTTTGCTAGTACCATTGGGCATGGAGTTATTGAAATGAAAACAATAAGAAAAAAGAAATGAAAAAGAATATGTACAAGTAGAACAGAGCTTCAAAGGAAGCCTTATGAGAAAGATATCTTCAAGAAGCGCCCGTTGAAAGGGCCACCTGCTACTGCCTCACCTGAAAGAGTTTGGAGAAAAAAGGTATTGTTCTGCTGCACCGCTGTTATGACAAAAGGACCTATCCAGAGAACCTCAAATTTTCCATGTTTCCCTTTCTCCTGCCTTGCTGCATCCCACTTTAAGACTAAATCCCCTGTTTTGAAGACATTTGACTTGACTTTCTTGTCGAAAGTTTCTTTGATTCTTTCTTGATGCAATTCTGTTTTTTCCAAGAGTTGCTCTCTACCTTGCTGTAGTTCTACCAAATTATGAATTCTCCTGGTCAAATCACTTGGTTCAGAATCAGTTTCTTGTAAGAACTTTGCAACCGG
>ML777775.1:781353-795487 GCA_009831015.1 Picea engelmannii
TTTCACAAACTCATACACATCTGAAAATAAGGATGGCCAGTAGTAACCAGATCTTAAGATTTTGTGTGCAGTGGTTTTCCAATAGTGATGTCCTCCGCATTCACTATTATGAAATTCAATCATGACCTTAGCTGCCTCTTCTTAGTTTACACACCTCAATAATAGACCTATGGGATTTTTCCAGAACAACAAGTTGTCATTGATGCAAAAATTTATAGCTTTGAGCTTCAAAGCCCTTCTTTGAGTCTTTGTCAAATCTAATGGGACTGATAAAGTTTGCAAAAACTGAATAATATGACTGTACCATTTGCAATCAGCTAAGTAAGATGAGACCTGCATTTTCTCACCTTCTTTATCCTCCGAAGACTGATCATTTTTTGCATTAATGCTTACCAGATTTATTTCGAGTAGCTTGCAATTTTCTTCTGCCAAAAGTTTGGCAAGGCCCTGACCCTTCACAAGTTTTGTTGGTTTGATTTCAACATCGAATTCAATCAACCTTTCTATCCACTTACTCCTTTTTCCATCAATGTCGGGTTGGACAAGAACATATTTAATTGAAATGGAGGGAACGAAAGCTATTACCTTTGCCTGAAGAATGTAAACTTTGAAGGCTTTCAAGGACTTGACAAGTGCATATGCTTGTTTCTCCAACAATTCGTACTTTACCTCTGCGTCCCTCAAGACCTTACTGAAGAAGGCAACCGGATGCTCCTGATCATCAACATTTTTCTGCAAGAGTACTGTTGCGATTGTATCACTTGAAGCAAATGAAAAAATGTAAAATACCTTGGAGAAATCGGGGCTGATCAAAACAGGGGTTGTTGTGATGGCTTCCTTGATGGCATTGAATGAATGTCTGGCTGCTTCAGTCCATTTTACCTCAGAGTCTTTTCTCAACATAGCAGTGATATGCTTTGTGAGTTCAGAAAAATTTACTATAAACCTTATGACAAAGTTTATAGTTCCAAGGAAAGACTGAATGTCCTTATTTGATCTAGGAAGAGATAGATTTTTAATTGCTTCTACCCTCTTTGGGTCAATTTTAACCCCATCAGCTAAAATAATATGCCCAAGTAATTTCCCTTCCTTAAGTGAAAAATTTGATTTTTTTGAATTAAGAGAAATTCCATACCTTCGACATTTTAGAAATTTCCTTTTTAAGTGATGCAAATGAAGTTCATGGCTGCTTGAGAAAAGAGTGATATCATCAAGATAAATTAGGACAAATTTATCTTTCTCTCCAACGAAAGCAATGTCCATTGCCCTTTGGAATGTCGCTCCTGCATTCATCAATCCAAAGGGCATCTTCTCGTACATAAACATACCCCATGGAGTGGTAAAGGAAGTCTTTTCCTTGTCTTCCGGATGGACAGCAATCTGATTGTATCCAGAAAACCCATCAATAAAGGACATCACCTTTGATCCTGACACCTTCTGCAAAATATGCTCCATTTTAGGCAGAGGGTAGTTGTATTTCCTAGAGCACTTATTCAAATTTCTGAAGTCGATGCAGAGTCTGATCTCCCCATTCTTCTTCCTGACCAGTACGAGATTCACAATCCATTTTGAATACCTGAGGGGAATGATAATGCGGGCAACCAACATTTTTTTAATTTCCCTTTCCATTGTAGGCAGCAACAAAAGGTTGAAGGATCTAAGCTTCTGCCTAAATGGTTTTGTGTCTTTATTCAAGGGAATCTTATGCTGAATCACCTCTGTGTCAAAAGTCTTCAAGTCATCATACTGCCAAGCGAAGATGTCTTCAAACTCCTTTAGAAATTCTCCATAATCAGCCCTTTGTTTTTTAGTCAAATGTGAGGCTAAGTTGACATGTTTAGGATCTTGCTCACTAGCCACATTATACTGCAAAACTTCTGAATCTTTTTCCCCACTTTGCAATTTGACAGCCACATCATTGTTATCAAACAACCTTTCCAACGGGACCAAACCTTTAGGAATTCTGTTGGTAGACAGCTGAACTATTTCATGTGCTGCGATTTTGCTTTTGAACTTTGGCTCTTCAACTTCATGGTCATGTTCATTCTCCTGATCAATCTATATATCTGCGAACTCATCTATCACTGCAAGGAATCTAGTGAGTTCAACATCATCTTCAAAAACCTTCCAAAATTTTACATTATCAGGGAGAGAGGGCCTATATTTAAATTGAATTTCGTAAGTTAATTTATGAGGAAGAGGGGGTATGAATGCACAAGAAGACACAACCAATGAATCATCCAATTCATTCATTACTCTAGGTACATATGCAATTTTAAAATCTGCAAAATCATGAATTGCCTTCAACACTTCATCTATGTATGCCTTCATCCTGACATGCTTTGCTTGAAAGGACTTATTCACCTGCTGGATAATCAAATCTGCATCTCCAAACACCTGCAATTTTTTAATGCTTCTCTCTTTGGCTTCATTCATCCCCAAAAGTAGTGTCTCATACTCAACAATGTTATTAGTCACTTTAAAATCGAGTTTAAAGGACAAATGGGAAGTTTTCTTAGAAGGAGAAATGAATACCACTCCTGCTCCAGCTGACTCCTTAGTGAAAGCACCGTCAAATAACATGGTCCACAGGTCTTCTTCTGCTGTTTCTGTGGGTTGAAATGTGATCTGATCTGTGGGCTTTCTGAGCAACAATGTATCAGGTAGTGAATCATCAACTTGCAAAATACAAGATCCCATACCTGTATCGACCGAATAGATAGGATGATTGGATGGATTTTTCTCGTCACTGATTACATATGCCAACTGGGATTCCCTGTATAGCCTTCTGTTCACCCCTCCAAAAATAGGGATAGTAGCGTAGGAGAGATCCATTTGAAGAGTGTCACCTAGTCTCTTCATCCACGATCTTGATAGTAGGCATCCAAATTTGGGAGGTATGTCGGCCACCACTATATCCATCACCATAGTCTTCATTGATGCTTGGTTCAAGGTTACAGCCAAATCCTTAATCATCCCAAGACATTTGAATTTTCGAGAATCAAAAGAGAAAAGGTCATGATAAGACTTGGTGATCTCCAGCCCAAGCTCATCCATGACCGCCTTCGGCATCAAATTGTGCGAAGCACTGGAGTCCAACAAACAGTTATGCAGTGTTTTCTCATGAATATTTAGAGAGATGTAAAAGGGAGGAAAGCTATCATCTCTGTCTTCTATCATTTGGCCTAGAGTGATGGTTGGCTTATCATCATAAATGTTGAGGATATCAGCAGAAAGGGATACAGATTGGGGATCTAGAGTTTTGAGAATATCCCTTTTGAAAATTTCATTTTTCATCAGCTCGACTAGAGGAATAGGAATCTTAATTTTTTGTATTTCAGCGTCAAAATTAAAAGAATATGGAACTTTATCAACAGTTTTATCAGAAACCTTTACCTGATTTGAAGGGGATTCCTGATTTTTTTGTTGTTCAATAGGAGGCTGGCTCTCTTGAGTTTGATGCTTGACAGGGGCAACAGTCTTCTTGGGAGGAGCTGATGCTTTCACTTTTGAAGAATTTGCTTGTTGATTCTCTGATGTCTGATATTTTTTCTTAACAGGGGCTGTGCTCTTTTCAGAAGAGGCTGGTGCATCTTGTTGAGTAGTATTAGATTTGGATCGGAGGTTATATCTATTCTTATCTTTTGTCGTGAAAATGCCATCACCCATAAGATCATCTTCTGTCTGTTCAGTCATCAATGATTCCTCATAGTCTTATTGTGTTAGATAAGATTTCCCTGTCTCTTCTCCAACACAATGAATGCCACCTTCTCCATATTCTTGATCTTCACCATTGTCTTCGTCCATCAAAACATTTTGAAGAGGGACCTTTATTCTCTGATCTTCAGTAGAATTCATTTCTCTTTGCAGGATCTGAGTTGGTTGATTATTTCTTCGGACGTTATTTGGATTTTGATTCGGATTTATGCCTGCAGAGTCATAAGTGCCTCTTCCCTTCATAGGTTGTTTATTTTCTATATTGAGCTTAGATATATCAGAGGTTAGAGACTCTAGCATCTTGGTCATTTTATCAAGTTTTGGATCAACATTTGATGAAGATGAAGCCTCATTCTTTGGTCTTCTCCTATCAGAATCTCCTTTCCGCTTTTGGGAGGATAGAATATTTGATTCCACCTCAAGGGAAACAACTTGCATGAGAGATAATGTTGGTGACCTCCTCTCTCTCAACAATAAACAGAAATCTGAATCAAAAGCATCAAAATATGTGATCTTGGCATAAGCATCTGACGATTTTATCTCAACGGGTATTTTTCCATACATCCGATTAAACCTCTTAGTGAAATCAGAGACTGACTCACTACTTTGTTTCCTCAAGTTTCCAAATTCTGTGATGTAATAGACAAAATCTCTTCTGTCACCCCAATGTTTCAGAAATGTCTCATCCAATTGCTCAATTCCGACAATGGAACTAGCAGGGAGTTCTTTGAACCATTTCCTAGCATGACCATCTAGGCTTTGGACAAAGACTCGTGTCCAAACATCTTCTTTCTCAATATTAAGGTTTTTAGCATAATTGTAAAAAGCCTCAATATGTTCTTCAGTAGACACATCGCCTTCGCCTGTGAATTTGGGCATATATTTATGATAGTCTCCTATTGGCATGGCTGCTACTAGGTTTGGCAATATGAGTGGTGCATACTTGGCAGCTAGGATTTGTTGCATCTTAGTCAAAGGAGGTGGTGCAACCATGACTATCAGAGGTGGGGAAAATGATAGTTTCTTCTTCAAGTCTTCAACACTGGAGGAATGTGAAAGAGGTGAATCTTCTAATGGGAAAGAGGTCTGATAAGAGGCTCTGTAAAAAATTGCAAGTTGTCCAGCTAAATTTTCTTCACCCTTAGCAGATAGCTCTTGGAGGAGATGTTCAACAACAAGGAGACTAGTATAAATGTTCAAGTGATCTTCTTGTTGCTGAGAGTGGAAAGACTCAAGGGAAGAAGAACTATGGCTTCTTTCTAAAGTCTTAGATGTTTTTTCAATCAAATTATAGTCTATCAATTTATCATCACTAGGATTTTTATGTTGATCAAAAAGAGTTTGTTCTTCTACAGTATTTATAGCTGTTTTTTCATCAGTGTTCTCTGAAAAGAACTCAAATTTTTTTGTAGTAGATTTTCCAGAACTGAAAAAAGGATTACCTTTTGGATCTTCTCTTGAAGTTTGACCTTGAATCGTCTTTCCCTTTCTAAGAATTAATTCTGGAATGGACACTGGTGTGATCGGTGATTCTTGAGGATTCGCCCTAGTACTAATCCTCTTAGGAGCCAGGATGAACTTGTGGAGTCGCCAGATAGATGATTACAACCAACTGAAAATGTCTAATCTTTGTCTATCATCAAAGATCAGCTCTGTGTCGTATCCCAGGAAAGTAGAGCTTGAATTTCGTCTCCCCGGCAACGGTGCCAATTTGTTATCACTCCAATAAACTCCTTAGGGTTGTAGGCTAAAGATGCTTGGTAACTTTGAAATAATGGTTTTTATGTGTTTGGGACAATGGGGTATTTAATTATTTATGTAATAAACAACTCATCACACATATAAAGATACATTTCTTTCAGGAAACAATAATCAGATCAAGTAATTGAAAGAGAGGATGGAGAACACTATTCTTGATTGCCAATACAAGTGAATGTAGGGCTTAATACAAGACATAGAGAAATCCTTTAATTTCAAGTCTATGAGCTCAATAAAGAGATAACAATCTTCATGAACTAAAATAAACTGAAAACAAAGTATAGAAAATGAAAGATGGACAATTTTGATATTGAAAACGAAAGGAAACTGAACTTTATTTCTGCAAAAAGAGTCTATACAGTAGCATAAAATATCTCCCAGTTTGAACCCTTGTCTCTTATCAAAAATAGGCTTTTATAGCCTCTTACAATCGGTTTTACAGATCCTAAAAACATGGATCTGTATTTAATAAAAGCAATTCAAATCTAATTAAACAACTTGAAAATAAAGACTTAACAACTAAACTAGCATTCAAATTGTCTTCAATCTCAAAAATTCTCCATCTGCATCCTTCAGCTCCTGGAATCTGTGATGTGATGAAATGTGGCAAGATACCTGTCTTGACAGTTGGATTTCTTCAACGTTCATAGTCGATATTTGAGGAAGTTTGTTTTACATGTGGTTTCCAAAATTCCCTCAAATCTCTGATGTCGAATCCTTTGCAAGCAATTGTTATCCCCTTGATACTCTGGAACTCCTTTATAACCTGTGAGAAATGACCTATTATGCCCTTGGCTTCCAAAAATGCCTTTCCTGCTTTCACTAGCTAACTCGCTTTATATTTCGCTGGTTAGCTGGTGAAAGCGCTGCCTTTCACCAGCTAACGGGTCATAAAATTTCTTTTTGCACTGGTGAAATCTCTGTCTGAGCAAAAAAAGAACTTTCACCTCCAAAATGCAATTTCAACAAAATTTAATGTGTTTCTGATTTATCCCCTTGCATGTTTACAACAACCTGAGCAAGCACCTTCAAATCTGGGTGGGACTTTTGCTTTTGTTTTTCTTTCAATCTTCTTATCTTCCTTTTAAGGCGCTTGGAAAGCCACCATAGACTATTGTAATCTTTGGTGATCTTCTGCTTTCTTTTCTTCTCTTTAACACTTTCCCGAGCCAGTCTCTCAAACGCAGCGTTGGTTTTTGCGAAATTATCAGACAACGTCTTGTACCTTTCTTTGATTACCCGTTCCAAGACCTCTTGCTGAGGGATTACCTCTTTCAGATGCTTGATTTTCTAAGTTTTCTTTGACTTAGAGCTCTTTGATGTTTCTCCTTCCTCTGTATGAGTGAAGGTCTCATAATTCTGTGCAAACTCAGTTGACTATTCAGGACTCTTGATAACAGGGCTCTCATCTTATTGCTCTAGTTCTGAGTCTGTATAGGGTAGGTTTAATATGTTTGTTCTCTTCTCTGTAGGCTCCTCTGTAGGTTGTTTTGTAGTGGTTTCAAAGTTTAACCTTTTCTTTGAACTGTGGGATTTCACTCCAGATATTCTATCTTCTGGAGGTCCTGGCAGGGTCCTCCTCTTCCTCGAACTGCTTTGAGGAGTCAACTGTTTCTTTGAACCTTCCCCCTGTTCATTTACGGGCTGAGTCTGTGTTTCAAAGCCATCCCAAAATAAAAAATGTTGCCATCTCCTTCCCTGCTGTCTTAATTCCTCCAGAATGATCAATTTAATAAGGCCAAAGTGACATAGAGTATTCTTCATGCTTATGGGTTAAGTCCTGATTTTCTTGCAGAGCTTAGTTAAACTCTTATGTAAGAAAAAAGGTAAATTGAGGAGAGTTTTACCTGTGAAATGGTCTAGGAGCTTGAAATGATACATCATGAGTTTGTCATACCTGCCCTCCGATGTTATGTAGAGTTGGATGCCCTTAAAAAAATCCTTCCATTCATCCTCTAAATGTGAAACTAGTATTCTCTTCTTCCATGCATTATGCTTGAACTCCTCCTTCAAATAAACTTTGAAGTTTAAGTTTTTGGTGGCAGTGGTTTTGAACCAACTCTAGCCTGAACTTGGTAGGCTGGTCACTGCAGCGATGGAATATTCATCTACTAAGATCTCCAAGGACCCAACATGAGCCTTATTCCCGTCGAAAGTTTTGGCAAAATCTTCTGCTGTCGACTGGTGGCAACCATTCTGCAACCTCTCAACGAATTCAATACAACCCGCGTTTGAGAAGTTCTTCTGGACTCCTGTATGTGTCTGTAGGAAAGATAGGTTGTCTAACTCCTTTATCAATAAATACCCACTACGTCTCCTCACCATTCTGTCACCCAAAATCCCAAACGATTCTGCATACACAACACAGGAAACTGATATTTGGGCTGAGGTCTTGCGCTGTTGAAAGCACTCGGGAGTCAGCTCTGTTTTTTAACATTAGAAACTTAACAAACATTCGTGAGCGATGCGTGATAGGGAAGCAATGATCTGATTTGATGTTGTTAGCCCGGTAGTACATCTTCTGTACCTGCGCTAATGGATTTGAACCTTCCATCCCCGATGCCATGATTGTGGGGCATGAGTTTCTGAATCGGATCCGATTTGTAATCCGACTTGGACGTGGAACTCGAGTTTTCATGATTATCCACTTTCACCAGCACGTCTTTCTTGATTTCATGACGTGAGTTGATCGCATCATTATTTGATTTTTGAAACGTGGATAAACGCACGTGATTCCTGCTTTCTCCAACCAACGACCCGTGAAAAACGTCCCTTAGCTGTTGAAACTTACCACTTTCACCAACGCACAATCCTGTGGAAAACGCCCCTTAGCTGTTGCAATTCATCACTTTCACCAGCGCACAACCCTCAACAATGTTTCTTTGGTTGTTTGAAAATTAACACTTTCACCAGCGCACGGACCTATGAGAGATGCTCCTTAGCTGTTGAAAGTCGCCACTTTCACCAACTAACACTCATATTTTAAACACACGTTAGCTGTTGAAAGCATTTTATGAAAATTTTAAAGAGAAGACCTTTATGGGTCGTCTTATGTCTAAGACAAAAATCAAAACCTAAGTTTTGCAGCTAGAAAAACTCAAAACTAATTTGACAAAACTACCAATAGCCATGTTATCCACCACAAAATGCTACCAAAGGGACGGGTTCATTTTGGGAGCTAACATTTGGCTCCAACTAGGATGGGCATCTCCCTGTGAGGTGACCAAGAACCTAGCTAGACTCAGTAGCCTTATTACAACTTAAAACAAAAATTTGAAAAATAGTTTTGCTAGTACCATTGGGCATGGAGTTATTGAAATGAAAGCAATAAGAAAAAAGAACTGAAAAATAATATGTACAAGTAGAACAGAGCTTCAAAGGAAGCCTTATGAGAAAGAGATCTTCAGGAAGCTCCCATTGAAAGGGCCACCCGCTACTGCCTCACCTGAAAGAGTTTGGAGAACAAAGGTATTGTTCTACTGCACCGCTGTTATGACAAAAGGACCAGTCCAGAGAGCCTCAAATTTTTCGTGTTTCCCTTTCTCCTGCCTTGCTTCATCCCACTTTAAGACTAAATCCCCTGTTTTGAAGACATTTGATTTGACTTTCTTGTCGAAAGTTTCTTTGATTCTTTCTTGATGCAATTCTGTTTTTTCCAAGAGCTGCTCTCTACCTTGCTATAGTTCTACCAAATTATGAATTCTCCTGGTCAAATCACTTGGTTCAGAATCAATTTCTTGTAAGAACTTTGCAACCGAAAAAGCAAGTTGAATAGGAAATATGGCTTCAGTACCATATACCAACTTGAAAGGAGATGTGCCAATTGATTTCTTACATGTAACCCTGTCAGCCCACAAAGAAAACTTCAGTTTGGAATCCCAACCTCTGGCATTTTGTTCAAGAAGCTTCTTTATAATTCTGACTAAACTCTTGTTGGATGACTCAACTAAGCCATTCCCTTGTGGATAGTAAGTTGTGGAATGTACCAGCTGAATTCTCAGCTCTTCAGCTGAATTCGCAACGGCCCGTGGAAAACATCCCTTAGCTGTTGAAACTTACCGCTTTCACCAGTGCACAATCCTATGGAAAACACCCCTTAGTTGTTGCAAGTCATCACTTTCACCAGTGCACAACCCTCGACAATGTTTCTTTGGATGTTTCAAAATTAACACTTTCACCAGCACACAGACCTATGAGAGATTTTCCTTAGCTGTTGAAAGTCGCCACTTTAACCAGCTAACACTCATCTTTTAAACACACGTTAGCTGTTGAAAGCATTTTATGAAAATTTTAAAGAGAAGTCCTTTATGGGTCGTCTTATTTCTAAGACAAAAATCAAAACCTAAGTTTTGCAGCTAGAAAAACTCAAAACTAATTTGAGAAAACTACCAATAGCCATGCTATCCACCACAAAATGCGACCAAAGGGACGGGTTCATTTTGGGAGCTAACACCTTCAATCCTCGAAACCTGAAAGCCCGGTATCATCTGGATCTTCGGTCCAGATCGTTGACTTGATCAATGGCCTGGATTAAATCCCAACATTCTACCTTTCAAGATTTTGTAAGGTCTTCACTCCTATTTCCCCTATCTCCAGAACCCCGGTGGCTTTAGATCTTCACCACACATCCTCTACAAATGGACGGTCCATATTATTTCGGGACTCCTCCTTCCTACCACATGGCCCTATCCTGTGACCTAGGGCTCATCCACAGAGCGTGTCTGGGTTTTGCGTACCGGGATTTCACGACTTGCGAAAACAAGGGGTCTTGCCCTTTGGTTTCCCGGGTGTCGAAACGCTGAAACTTTTTCACGCTAAACCGATTCGGGGTTTCGTATACCGGGATTTCGCAACTGGTGAAAACAAGGGGTCTTGCCCTTTGGTTTCCTAGGTTTCGAAACGCTAAAAATTATTCACGCTAAACCGACTCATCCACAGAGCGCATCGGGGTTTCGTATGTCAGGATTTTGTGACTTGTGAAGACAAAGGGTCTTTCCCTCTTATTTCCCAGTTGTCGAAACGCCGAAACTTATTCACACTAAACCGTCTCATCCACAGAGTGCGTCGGGGTTTCGTATACTGGGATTTTGCGACTTGCAAAGATGAGGGGTCTTTCCCTCTAGTTTCCCGGGTGCCGAAATGCTGAAACTTATTCACGCTAAACTGACTCAGGGTATTTCTGAAAATATTTCAACCGTTCGTTTACCAAATGATGGGGCATTCTCTTTTGACAACTGGGCTAGCTGTCCTTTATGAGATTGAATCACGCGATTCAACCTCTCAGAGCTTCAAACTCCCACGACTTTGAAACTTGAGAGAACTACTCTTTCTTTTACAAGGTTTCCAGACTCAGATCACATGATCCTTCAGAGGGTTCTTGGGTAATTATCCCTTGGCTTGGTGAACTGACTGAAAATCCTTCCTAATTCACTGGGCTATGAACTCTGTGACGAGGGTAAAGTAAACTCGTGGGTTTACTATAACGGTAGTCTTTTCAAGGAACTAACTCCAGCTCTGAAATGTCGAGAAACTCCTCGGAAAAAGGTTCCTTCGGGAAATTAAACCAAGACATAGTGTGAGTTAGTAGATGGGACAAATCTCAAGGGAATGAACTCATATTCTGAACTTATTCATTCTATACATAAACTGATTATGGTCATATAAGTATAAGCATGCATCCATTATTTCCAATCAAAACACAAGGAAAACACTTCTATACAGAAACCATTTATGAGCATATAAACATGAGCATGCGTTCGTGATATTCAATTAAAAATACAAGACATAACACTTATCAAAAAACACTAGACGTGACGCGACTGTTGAGAGGGGTGCTCGTTTCCACCCAACCGTAGGCTCAGTGACTCTAAACAGATTTACAACTAAACACCCCCAAAATAGGCCATGATGCTTGAGATTCAGTCTCCTACTTCTATCTCAACAGAAGTCAAGGACGAAGGTTACTCTCCTCCTCTATTCAGAACTCCCTATATTTCCGGAGTTCCTCCCGGTTCTCTTCCGCGATCCCTATCATGCGTGTTCCCTCTTTTTCCTTCCCCCACACTTCCTTTCTTGCCTTTTCTTCAAGATTGTGTGTGGCACAAATTCCCCCATATGTGGTCAGGTCTTGAGCTTCTACGTATTTTCGGTTCGCCCCCATCCCCTCATTAACTCTTGAGGAGCCTCCCCACCTACCATCCTGGCAGGTAATTCATTCCAGGGTCAGAGAGTTTCTTTGGTCTTTGAGAAAGTAAAAACCAGTACAATATTGGTTTGGTGGAATTTAATGCAACCATTCCAGGTCCCTTCCACCACCTCTCATTAGCCATCGTGGTCTCTTTTAACACATCCCCTCCCCAATAGTTGTGCAACACATATTCATAACATAATTTACATTCATCGATCTTTTATACAAAGGTCCGTCAAATCAAACATTCACATCTTTGAGTTTGCCATAGTTCTTGGCTAATATAGTTATTTTTACAAACTGGGGGAAACAGGGTGTTACAATTCCCTTCCCCTTAAAGGAACATCATCCTCGATGTTCTATCTATCAATATGACGTGTATGTACATAAGTAAACAAAATCAGATATGCATGTTTCATGGCATCTTCCATTTTCCATGTAGCCTCATCTGGGCCAAAATGTTTCCACTACACCTTGACTTGTGCAATGGTTTAGTTCCTGAGTGGGGTTTCCTTTCTCTCCAGTATGAATTGAGGTTATGGCAGGTATTCTCCCTTTGGTTCCACCTGGATCACAGCCCAATCAATTATATGATTAGAATCATGTACATATTTCTTCAATAATGAAACATGGAAAACATTATGTGCTTTTACTGTGGGAGGAAGTGCTAGCCTATAGGCTACAGGTCCCACTCTATCTAGAACTTCAAAGGGTCCACAATACCGAGGTGCCAACTTGGCACAAGATCCCATCCTCAGGGAACTCTTCCTAGGCCTAACTCTAAGATATACGTGGTCTCCCGTCTTGAATTCTCTTGGAGTTCTCTTTCGGTCGGCGTAACTTTTCTGTCTGTTCTGAGTGACCTTTAGATTTTGTTTTATCTGAGTCACTTGTTGTTCCATTTCTTTCAACATGTTGGGTCCAATAGTAACTATTTTCATGGGATTACTCCAACTGACTGGAGTGTTGCACGGTCTACCATAGAGGACTTCGAAAGGGCTCATCTTCAGGGATTCTTGGTAGCTTTTGTTGTAAGCGAATTCCACCAGTGGCAGGTATTCTTCCCACTTTTTGGGTTGATGCATTACATGCATCCTTAGTATGTCTTCTAATATTTGGTTCATTATTTCCATATGTCCATCGCTTTAAGGATGATAGACTATGCTAAACAATAATTTGGTCTCTAGACCAGCCATCAAGGATTTCCAAAATTTGGAAGTAAATTTCGTGTCTCTGTCAGACACGATCTTTTTAGGCATACCATGTAGTCTGAATATCTCCTTCATGAATACGTTGGCGATGTCTATTGCCTTGCAAGTCGATTTGACGGGGATAAAATGGGTGGACATGCTCAATTTATCCACCACCACCATGATAGCATCATTCATTTTAGTCGATGTTGGTAATCCAGTGATGAAATCCATGGTGACAGTTTCCCATTTCCATTGCGGGATTGGTAGGGGTTGTAATAATTCTATTGGGTGTCGGTGTTCTGCATTAACCTGTTGGCATTCTATGCATTTGGCTAAGTACTCAGCTACGTCTTTCTTCAATTCAGGCCAATAGAATTGTTTCCTAGTGGCCGTGATCATCTTCTGGTATCTTGGATGACTAGTATATGGTCTTTTATGTAGTTCATCCATTATGAACCTCTTCAAGTCGCCACAATCTGGAATATACAATTTGTTTATGTAAGTTAGCAGGCCTCCATCTATCATCTGGTATCCTTCATACTTTATCCCTGTGGGTTCTTGCTCCAGGTACAAGGTTACGGTCTGGAAGAATGTGTCTGTTTCTTGTGCATTATTAACTCTTTCCCTGACGTTGGTCTCGCAGGTGCTCACCGCTGCCATATGAATTGTTTTTATACTTCTGCTAAGGGCATCGACCACCTTATTTTCCTTTCCCTTGATATGTTTGATTTCAAAATCAAACTCACTAAGAAGGGCCATCCACCTAGCTTGTCTAGCATTCATATTTGGTTGGTCAAACAGATGTCGCAATCCATAGTGGTCTATCATGAGTACGAATTTCCTTCCCAGGAGGTAATGCCTCCACATTTTCAAGGCATGCACTATGGTAGCCAGCTCTAGATCATGCGTCACATAGTTTTCTTCATTCTCATTCAATTTTTGGGATACATAGCAGACTACACTTCCTTCTTGCATAAGGACTCCCTTGAGCCCTTCCTTACAGGCATCTGTGCACACGAGGAATTCATTTTCAGTATCAACGATCTTCAGCATGGGTGCATGGGTTAGAAGGTGTTTCAGGGATTGAAATGTTTCTTCACATTCTTGTGTCCACGTGAATTTATCTCCCTTCTTCCGGAGGGCAGTGATTGGACAACCAATCTTGGAGAATCCTTTTATAAATCTCCTATAGTATCCTGCTAAGCCCATAAAGGATCTGATATCTGAAATGTCCTTTGGGGTAGGCCATTCCATGATAGACCTGATCTTGTCAGGGTCT
>ML777775.1:795537-807744 GCA_009831015.1 Picea engelmannii
TTGGAGAATCCTTTTATAAATCTCCTATAGTATCCTGCTAAGCCCATAAAGGATCTGATATCTGAAATGTCCTTTGGGGTAGGCCATTCCATGATAGACCTGATCTTGTCAGGGTCTACTGCTACTCCCTCTTCAGATATGACTTGGCCCGAGTAATGTATTTGCTTCTGGAAAAATTCGCACTTGCTAAATGTGGCATAACGCTAATGTTCTCTTAGCACTTGAAGCACAAGTCTAAGATGTTCCTCATGTTCCTCTCTATTCTTGGAGTAAATTAATATATCGTCAATAAAAACTAGTACAAATTTGTCTAGGAATTTGCTGAGCACATTGTTCATCAAGCACATAAAATTCGCAGGGGCATTGGTCAATCCAAATGGTACTACCACAAACTCATAGTGACCATATCTCGTCCTGAAGGCAATTTTGTGGATGTCTTCACCCTTGATTCGGACTTGATGGTATCTAGATATCAAGTCAATCTTTGAGAAGATGGAAGAACCTCCCAATTGATCGAGCAGGCCATCGATCCTGGGTAAGGGGTACTTGTTCTTTATGGTTACCTTATTGAGTTGTCTATAATCTATGCACGGTCGAAGGGTACCATCTTTATTTTTCACAAATAGGACTGGTGCTACCCATGGAGACACGTTGGGCTGGATTTATCCTTTGTCCATCATTGATTTTAGTTGTAATTTAAGCTCAAGTACCTTGGGTGTGCTCATCCTGTAGGGTGTCCTAGACACTAGCACCGCTCCTGGTGCAAGTTCAATCAAGAAGTCAATGTCCCTTCTGGGAGGTAAACCCAATACCTCTTCCGGAAACACATCTCTATATTCTCTTAGTGTGGGGTGGTCTTCGAGGCTTGGTTTGTCATCTTCAACTAATTCCAACACCTGTATCGCATATAGTGGACATCCCTTTCTACAATAATTTCTCATTTGAAGGGATGATATTCGTCTCACTGAGACAAGTTTTTGGATCCCTTGAAGGGTTATCCTTCTTCCTTTTTCACTTAAACATTCTAAGGTTTTATGGTAACAGTCCAGTCTGGCTTTATATGTGGCTATCCAGTCCATACCAATCAACAAGTCATACGATCCTAGGGGTAGTATGTTAAGGGTTTCTTGGGTGGGGAATTCACTCATAGTGAATTGGCAAGCTGGTATGACCTCCGCTACCTTTCTTTTGGTGTCGGTGGCCAACTGTACCAACCATGGCTTGGAATGTTTATATGGCTATAATTTACACTTATCAACAACCTTAGCAGCTATATAAATCAAATTTAAACCAGGGTCAATTAGAATAGAAACTAGATGGTTGGTGATCATACCTTCCATCTCCACCACTGAAGCTTGGTGGTCATCTTGTTTATTATGCACGGCTGCATAAATTTGTGGCAACTCATGGCCACGTCATTGACGGTGGTAGCTTCTTGATCATTGTAAATTCTCTGACTGTTCTATCGTCGGTGCAGGTAGTCCCTCAGTAGATTTTCTTCTCCACAATCCCAACATTTCAAGGGTTCTCTCTTTGGGTTATCAATCTTTCCTGGGGTAGATCCAAAAGGTTTATTTCCGCTATGGGAGGGGAAATTCTGCTGGTGTACACTTCGGGTTGGGAAGCTCATCCTTGAGTCCTTTTTATAGTTTTTAAATCTTGGGGATTTAAACCCCTTTTTTTGGAATCCCGAGCTATTCTTCTGCTTCTAGCCTTCGCGAGGTTCTGTCCGATGTCCAAGCTATTCATAACAATATATTGCCTTTCAGATAGTGTCTTCTAGGGTATTTGGCTCATCAAACTCAATCTTTTTCTGATAGTCCTTAGGTAGTCCACTGATGAATCGTTGCACCTTTGCCTTTTCTAATTTTATATAGGGTACGTACCTCAACAACTCAAGTAATCTGCTGACATATTCCTCTATGGTGCGTTGCTCCATCTTGAGTTCATAGAATTCTTTAGTCTTTTTGTCGAAATACTTTTCCGACAGATACTTCTTCCTGAAGTATTTCTCAAACCATTCCCAAGATAGGTCCTCTTCATGAATCCCTTTTACATTCTTAAGGTCCACCAAATGGAAGCCTTTCCATTCAAGTTGAAAGTGGATACTCGGGCCTTCAAGTTTTCTGAGAAGTCATAGCCTCTGAAATACTTCTTTAGTCCAAGAAGCCAAGCCTCTGCTTCCTCTCCCTTCTTTATTTCACTGTCGAAAGAGGGTGGTTTGGCCTTCTTGAATTCTTTGAGATTATGATTTTTGGAATGATTTCACTTCTTCCGTTTTCTTCAGGAATAAGAACTAGTTATGCTACTAGAAGATCCCTTTGAGTCGCCAGTTTCCTCTCCAGAGTAATTGTCCGATGCTTGTCCTTTATCTCTAGGGTGGACCTTTCTCTAGGTTCTCTTCCCAATGTGGCCACTTAAAAGACCATGTTTCCATATCTCAGGTGGACTTCAACTTCTCTTTGTCTATCGTTGGTTCGCATGACTGGTGCCAGGTCCATGCTACAATTGTCTTTGTATGTTGGATAAGCTCTGCAGCAAGACTGTATTAATATCTGTTTTATTTTCTTGCTCTTTTATCAACCTCTCGTTGTTGGCCTTGCAGCTCTGTAGTTTGACTAAGAGGCTCCTCACAGTCTCAGCTAGATTTGGAGGGGCCTCCACCGCTCTCCTTTCATCAAACTCTTCATCTCTATTGTGGGAGCCATCCCCCACTTCATGGTGCATCACGATTCTATCTGTCTGCAGTTTCCCGCGGTTGATCATCCACTTGTTGTGCAGGAAAAAACACTTGTTGTTAGTCAACATTATATTCATTCACAATCAACACATAATTCATATTTTTCAAATGCATACACACAATAGGAATTTTCATTCTTAACTTTGGCTTTTGATAAAGGGGGTTAGGATAGAGAGTTACTCCTTTTAAGAGTACTCCAAATGGATTTTCTACGCAACTCGTCCATGAGCCCAAGAAAGCCCAGTGTTGTAACCATGCTCTGATACCAATTTGTCACATACCCACTACAACAACCTAGATTTTTCGTCTTTTCTTCGAGGGACAGAATCCCCGAATTTCTATGGGTCCTAGCGTGGACCATCCCTTCCCTTATCCTCCTCCATGTGATCGTTGGCTACGACCACAGGCCTTACCAAAAAGGGCTTCCATATTTCGCATTTCGATATTTCTGTGTGCGATCTCTCCCTGGCTCCTTGTCCCTTGAAATGCCGAAACCCGAAATGGGGTTAACGAGCTCCTTGGCTCCCCTTTTTCCTACTCCATGCGATCAATTCAGTGAACACATGCTAACTCCAAATGGCGCTACTGGAACTTGACTTTTGAGATTCTTGTTGTAAGGAACCCTTGTTCCTTCAATCCCCGAAACCCGAAAGACCAGTATCATACGGATCTTCGGTCCAGATCATCGACTTGATCAACAACCCAGATTAAATCCTGACATTCTACCTTTTGAGATTTTGGTGGGGTCTTCACTCCTATTTCCCTGATCTCCAGAACCCCGATGGCTTTAGATCTTCACCACACGTCCTCTACAAATGGATGGTCCATATTCTTTCGGGACTCCTCCTTCCTACCACATGGCCCTATCCCATGACCTAGGGATCATCCACAGAGCATGTCAGGGTTTCACGTACCAGGATTTCGCGACTTGGGAAAATGAGGGGTCTTTATCTTTGGTTTCCCGGATGCTGAAATGCTGAAACTTGTTCATGCTAAACCGATTCGGGGTTTCGTATACCGGGATTTTGCGACTAGTGAAAACAAGGGGTCTTGCCCTTTGGTTTCCTGGGTGTTGAAACACCGAAACTTATTCACACTAAAACCGACTCATCCACAGAACGCGTTGGGGTTTCGTATATCGGGATTTTGTGACTTGCGAAGATGAGGGGTCTTTCCCTCTGGTTTCCTAGGTGCCAAAACGTCGAAACTTATTCACACTAAACTGGCTCATCCACAAAGCATGTCGGGGTTTCGTATATCTGGATTTCGTGACTTGCGAAGATGAGGGGTCTTGCCCTCTGGTTTCCTGGGTGCTGAAACACCGAAACTTATTCACGCTAAACCAACTCGAGGTATTTTCAAAAGGATTCTGACTGCTCGTCTACCAAATGATGGGGTATTCTCTTTCGACAACTGGGTTCGCTGTCCTTTCTGAGCTTGAATCACACGATTCAACCTCTCGGAGCTTCGAACTCCCATGACTTTGAAACCTGAGAGAACTACTCTTTCTTGTACAAGGTTTCCAAACTCAGATAACATGATCCTTCAGAGGGTTCTTGGGTAATTATCCCTTAGCTTGGTGACCTGACTGAAAAGCCTTCCTAATTCGTCGGGCTATGAAATTGGTGACGGGGGTAAATTAAACTTGTGGGTTTACTATAACAATAGTCTTTTCAAGGAACTCACTTTGGCTCTAAAATGTGGGGAAACTCCTCAGAAAAAGGTGCCTTTGGGAAATTAAACCAGGACATAGCGTGAGACAGTATATGGGACAAATCTCAAGGGAACGGACTCGTATTCTGAAATTATTCATTCTATACATAAACTGATTATGGTCATATAAGTATAAGCATGCATCCATTATTTCCAATCAAAACACAAGGCAAACACTTCTATACAGAAACCATTTATGAGCATATAAACATGAGCATGCATTCATGATATTCAATTCAAAATACAAGACATAACACTTATCAGAAAACACCAGATGTGACGTGACTGCTGAGAGGGGTGCTCGTTTCCACCCAACCATAGGCTCAGTGACTCCAAACGGATTTACCACTAGCCACCCCTGAGCTAGACCACGATGCTTGAGATTCAATCTCCTACTTCCCACTCAATGGAAGTCAAGGATGAATGTTACTCTCCTCCTTCTCTGTTCAGAACTCCTTTTATTTCTAGAGTTCCTCCCGGTTCTCTTCTGCGATCCCTATCACGCGTGTTCCCTCTTTTTCCTTCCCCCACACTTCCTTTCTTTCCTTTTCTGCAAGATTGTGTGTGGTGCGAATTCCCCCATCCGTGGTCAGGTCTGAGAGCTTCTGTGGATGGGCGGTTTTCCCCCATCCCCTCATTAACTCTTGAAGAGCCTCCCCACCTACCATCCTAGTGGGTAATTCATTCCAGGGTCAGAGAGTTGCTTTGGTCTTTGAGCAAGTAAAAACCAGTATGGTATTGGTTCAGTGGAAGTTAACGCAACCATTCTAGGTCCCTTCCACCACCTCTCATTATCTATCATGGTATCTTTTAGCACATCCCCTCCCCAGTAGTCATGCAACACATATTCATAACATAATTTACATTCATCGACCTTTTATACAAAAGTCCGTCAAATCAAACATTCACATCTTTGAGTTTGCCATACTTCTTGGCCAATATAGTTATTTTTACAGACTAGGGGAAACAGGGTGTTACAGATCTCTCCTCGAAGGCTTACCAAGATTCTTGTCTTGGGTACGACCTCTTACAAATAAATCATCTATGCTATGACTATCCATGCTTTTCCACCTCATCTCTTCAGATAACAAGGATGACACTACATCCTCATACTCCAATGTAGATTGAGTGGTACTACCAATTGCTATGACTAGATTATCCCAAGAATCTCGCAAAGGACATAACAAAGTAATACACTTATCTTCTTCTGCAATCGTAATATTAACAGATACAAGTTGAACTACTAGAGTATTAAAGGCATTTAGATGTTCTATCATAGAATATTCATCTTCCATCCTAAGATAATACAACTTTTTTCGAAGAAACAACTTGTTTACCAGGGACTTTGACTGATACAAATTCCCTAACTTATTCCATAGTTCCTTGGCTATAGAGTCCCCCGAGACATTCAACAACACTGAATCTTCCAGGCATATTCGAATAATACTCCTTGCTCTTCTGTCCAACTTCTCCCAATCTTCCTTCGACACACCAGTAGGTGGTGTACTAGTAGTTTGTGTACTAGTAGGTTGTGTACCATTTGTCTGTGTTCTAGTAGGATGTGTACCAGTAGGTTGTGTACCAGGATCCACAATGATCCATTATTCTTTGTCTACAAGAAGGTCCTCCATCTTTAGCTTCCATAGCTCAAAGTTTTTACCGTTGAACTTCTCTATATCGATTCTAGAAGATCTCGACACTCCTCTTTCTACACTTGAATAAACACTACAAAATCTCCCACTAAACCCAGGTTTATCACATACCCAAGATAAACTTGATCTATCAAGACCAAGAAAAACCCTCAGCAACAAAGGTGTCTCTCTGAAGCCAAAAACGAGCTCTGATACCACATGTAAGTTTTAAACCTGTGAAGTAATGAAATGCACATAGATTCTTAAGAAAAACAAAATTTAATCAATGTCTCATACACATAGTACACATAGATTTATACCAGAAACCCTCAACCGGGGAAAACCTTTCAACTCTTCATTATATTAATTTCACCATTCACCATACAATATATACAATGTTTTTAGGTATTTTGTAGATACAAAAACCCTAATCCCTTGTCAAATATGATGCACCCACACACACACATGCAAATAATATAACATATACCCAACAAGGAAAAGTAAAACCTCCCATCTCGCAATTTTGATCCCACCCCTGGCTTTCTCTATTGAAAAAACCCCAACTATATATTTTATCAATCAATAACTCTCCAATTTGTCAAGGAAAAAATGGATTTTGACACTTATTAACTTGGTTTAATATCACCATCACTTGGGAGAAGAATTGAAAAGTGGGCATCTCCTCCTCAACAAAAATTCTATTATTACGCGACAACCATATTCCCCACAACACTAGAAAATGAATGGTCCTATAAATCTTCAACTTTGGTCTGGTAAACTATCTTTGTAGATAAATCCACACATATTCCTTATTCCACAAGTCAAATTGCTCAAACCATCCATGTACATCGTGCTAGAGATATTTTTCAAAAGCACATTCCACAAACAAATGATATGACGATTCCTCAGCTCTACAATAAAGAACACAAAAAATTGGTCCAACTATGTTCCTTTTTTGCAAAGCCTTCTGGGTTAGCAGTTTATCTTATGGCATGAGCCACATGAATATTTTGTTTTTCTTCGGAGCCTTCACATTCAAGATTATTTTCCACCACTAGACCATAAGAACTAGTACTACTCCCAAAAACAATTGATACCCTTCTTTGACAGTATAATAACATCTGTATTTATTCCCTAGCCAAATCAAAATGTCCTCCTCCTCCCTCAGCCTTATACGGGCTTGTTTGAGTTCACTTGTGAGTGCTTCACATTCCCTCTGCCAACTGCCTTCTAGACCAAGATCCCGAGGCATTTTCCACTCTTGAGACCACATGTCCGTTCTAGCCAGATCACTACAATCTTTGAGGACTCTAATATTTTTCCCATGAATATAATGTATTAAGTTTGGAGAAAGTATTATCTAGTTTCCATGGCACATTATGGTGTATGATCCAACTCTCACTTCCTCCTCATTCCCCATCTTGCAACCCTAAATTTTTCCTATCATCGGGTAAGAAGACACTAGTTCCTTCCAATGAGAGGAGTCATTTCACCAAGATTTTTTCTCCCTTGTAATCCAACTTAAAATAGAATATGGTGCCAAGTACTTCTGCCACATCAGACTATTCCATAAATCTTCTTTGGTTATCATGTTCCACATGGATTTTCTAGCTATTGCTACACCAAAGGTATGGATATTCTCCAAACCCCAACCACCTTCATTCTTTGGTTTTGAGATTAACTTTCATCTCGTCCAATGCACCCCCTTTGATTTTCTTTCCCACTCCAAAGGAATTTTTTTTTTTTTTTTCTTATTTTTTCCAATATCCCTTTAAGGATGTAAGCTAAGAATTTCCAGTAAATTGAGATTGCTTCTAGCATCGATTTGATCGAGGTCAATATACTGCCCCTCAAAATACAACAATTACAACAACAATTGATGCACTTTTCTACCTTCATTATCAGACATCTTCAATGTCGTTTCTTGTATGAGTTTGGCTTGAGCCAAAAACCCAAATACTTAAAACCTTCATTAAAATCTATTTCCTAAAATTGAAAGGTCTCTAGTTGCTCCTCCTTTAATATGATCTCTACTTTATTAAAACATAATAGAGATTTATCTAAGTTTATCATCATCCTCATGGATTTTTTATACAATGTTGATATTTCATTTAGCACACGCTCTTTGATTAGAGACCCAGTTGTGAATAGTAGAAAATCATCGAAAAAAAACAAGTTTGTCAATAGAAAGTCCTCACCTATATTTACCCCTTTCAACCTTCCATTTATTTTGGCATTATAAATAGTCTGACTCAACCTCTATGCTACCAAAAGGAAGAGGTAATAAGAGGGTGGGAAATCTTGGTGAAGCCCCTGATTAGGGATGAAGAAAGGTGATGCTACCCCATTCATTAGAATGACAAAAAAAACAGAGGACACACATGCCATGATCCAATTTACCACATCTAGGGACAAGCCTATATGGATTAACAACATTCACAAGTAAATCCAAAAAACATTGTCATAAGCCTTTGGTAGATCCGTCTTCGCCACCATTGGAATAAGCTCTTTAGTCTTTATTCTATGGATCCCTCCTTGTGCAGTGCCAACAACATCATGGATTTGTCTTCCCTCCGGGAAGCCAAATTGTTCATGGAGAATAACTTTTGACAAAAATTTCTTAAGTCTTACCACTAAATTTTTTGCGACGATCTTGTGCACTCAGTTTCATAATGAGATGGGTCTAAAGTCTTTGAATTCTTTTGGCTTGTCCTTTTTTAGGATCAGAGAAAGAAAGGTAGAGTTAAAAGTTGGTAAAACGCAACATGTCACTTTGACCTCCACAACCACTCTGAGAAAATATTTACTAAGAAAATAAAAAACACAATGAAGAACTCCATTGTACAACCATCCTACCATAGATATTATTCATACCCCAATCACCTTCATTCTTTGATTTTGAGATTGACTTTCATCTCGTCCAATGCACCTCCTTTGCTTCTTTTTTCCCACTCCAAAGGAAATTAAAACAATGTTTTTATTATTTTTTCCAATATCCCTTTATGGATGTAAGATAGGAATTTCCAGTAAATATATGGCTTCCCACCTATTCCACTGATTCAAAATACAATTTTTCATCTTCGCAATTTTCTACAGGTTTTTCAGGTCCCAAACTTCATGGGTTGTTTTGAGGCCTAAACTTTGTTTTCTAGACATTATAGAATCTAGGGGTTGCCAATGACATACCTTGGACCCAACCAAAAGTTGTAATCCTCAAACAGTTCTTTCCAACGAGCTATCATGTGCCCCAAACGAAGATCAGATGCAAAAGTAACATCCCCAGGAAGTTGTCATAACAACTAACCACATCGAGGCCCATAAACCTTTGGCGTGTCATCTTCTGGGGTTAAAGTTTTAGATTTTTAGGGTTTTCTTATTGATGCTTGTGTTAAAAGACCTTTTCAGCCTCAATTGTAACCATGTTTTGGCGAATGAACATAGTTGTTACATATCTTCTCAGAGATAAGATGTCACCATTCTAGCGAGTTCATTTTGCTTTGCATTTTTACAGTTTTTGTACATTCATTCATTAATATAAATTGAGTATTATTGTATCTGTGTGTTTGTGTCATATTTATGTGTTTTATTTCATCCCCTCACAAATACAGATTAGTGATATCAGAGAAGTTTTCTCTTTATTTTTTTTTTGTGCATGTCTCCAATGTGATCGGGGTATAAGGAGTTGGGAGTTGAACTACTTGAGCCTTTGAAAGATCATCCTCACCGACCCCAAATACCTCCCATGGAAGAAGAAAAGAGAAATGAGGTGCATGAGACCCTATTCAACTATTGCTTGGGGAATCCCTCACGTGACAGAGGGATGAAATGATGGAGATTTTTTCCCCAACTCCTTTGACGATTGTTGACAACAACAAACACATCTTTGTCAAACGACCACTTTTCAAGGCATAATTTAATTTTTTATATTCTCTTGTTTGAAGGTTAGATAAATGTAGATTCTTTGGAAAAATGGGTAAATATGCTATAAGGTTATTTCTATTTCCATAATTTCTCCGATAGGGAAAATGATACCTTTTCACTCCTTAAGGTTTCCCTCCATGTCAAAAACTAGTGGGAGACTTACCGTGAGAAAAATTCCAAACTCATAGAAGGTAGTTTGAGAGCCTGAAAATGAAATATGAATAGAATGTTTCATCCTATCTTCTTTGTGTTGATGAAATTGTCAACAATATTAGAGGACTTTCTGAAAAGGTTGAAGAACCAATGATTGTACAAAAGGTGTTAAGGTCACCCCCTTAATTATTGTTGCCAAAGTTTCCACCATTGAAGAAATGAAGAATCTTGATTCATTAGAAATGGATGAATTGCATGGGATTCTCATTACATATGAGATGGGGAAAGAAAAATAAAACCCAACATCGAAGGAAGAAAATTTCAAAGCATCAAACAATACAAAAGGAAACAAATCATGTGATTGCTCCAGCCACAGATTAGATACAAAAGAAGCACAATTCATGAGAAAGCTAAAAAGAGGATTTGAAAAGTACAAAGGTAAGATACCCTTCAAATGTTTTAAGTGTGGTAGATTAGGAAATTTTTCTGTGAAATGTCCATATGAAAACATGGAAGACAATGTTGACGAAGAAGAACAGAACAATAAAAGAAAACCCTATAAACTCAAAGAGGATAATATACTGAGAAGAATATTTTTACTCTAGAAAGGACAATAGCTCGTCTGAAGAAAGTGATAGATATGTTTATGATATTAACAAAGAATAATTCCTCTTCATGTTCATGGATACAAATTCTACTAATATGGAAAATGAAGAAAATAGATTAAGAAGAAGAAGAAGATATTTACAAGGAAGTGAATCTTGAAACAAAACTTGTTAGTGCCTTAGAAAAAATAGATAGACTCAGGGGAAAGAATAAAAAGAAGAAAGAACAATTGCAGAAATATGAAAAGAAGGATCATGATCTGGATGAAACAAAAAAAAACAGTTATCATCTTGAAGACTCAACTAGAAGAGGAAAAAATGATAGAAGAAGTGGTGAGAAACCAACTTAAAGAAAATGAAGAAAATTGTGAGAATCTAGAGGGTGAAATTGTTTCCTTAAGAAAGGAACTAGAGAAAACAACCAATCAATTGAGTATAAGATTAAAGTTTGAAAAAGGTACTAAATTGTTATATAATATTCTCAATTACCAAAGGTCACCATTCATCAAGATAAGTATTAGCTACGACGAGAAACAAAAGACCCCCGACGGTGATGCAAGCACTAAGGTCACAAAGTCATCATAAAATCCTAAAAGCTATGATAATATTCTCAAAGGATCCATCAATAATGAAAACAAAAATATGAAAGGAAATGATTTCCAACAAAAACCTGATTCTTCTCACAATAAAAACAAGAATGAGTTCAGAAGAGTTGTTCCACCAAGATGGCCTTTCACAACTTGGTACCAAAATCTCTTTCTTCGTTATTTATTTTCTTGCAATAATTTTGGTCATAAAGCAATATATTGTAGAGATTATGCAAGAAGTGATCACGTGAGAGAGAAATAAAGGTTCTTATAAGACCTTAAATAATTATTATGTGAGAAACAAAACCATACATTACTACATATTGAAAAATTTGCTACGAACTACTTGTAATGAAAGTAGATTTTCATTGGAAAAATGAAGATAAAGATTTAAATTTATCTTCCTATTTTTTTAATCATCCTACGTTCATTGCCTAGGCGACAACCTCCATCTTTCATCACATTGTTCGTCGCATGGGCGATGATACAAAGATTAATGTTGCACTGTTCAAAGTCACCCAACTATTTGACAAAGTCAATACTGACTTGGTCAACGTTCGCCACAGAATTCGTCGCATGCATGACGACACAAATATTGTCATTGCATTGTTCAAAACATCACCCAACTATTTGACAAAGTCAATATTGACTTGGCCAATGTTCGTCGAAATGGCGACCAAATAAAAAATATAAATATTTAGAAAATTAGTGATGTTGCGACAATGTTTCTATAACAACGACAGTTCATAAAATCTATTTTTGTGCATAAGAATAATGGTAGAAAATATTAGAGGTGGGATAAAAAATAAAGAGGGTGAAAACGGTGAATGTTGATTTTATTTCCCTTGCAAAAAATG
>ML777775.1:807833-820008 GCA_009831015.1 Picea engelmannii
TGTGTGTGTGTGTGTGTGTGTGTATACACATTGTTTGAATATTTGTAAAGTTAGAGTTTCCCCCTAACTTTATGCACAATGTTGCACCAAGTAGTAGTAGAAATGTTGTTGTACAAGTTGAGGAACATTAAGCAAATGAGGATCTCATGGAAGAAGATGATGGTACAAATCAAGTTAATGATCCCATGGAAGAAGATGATGGGAAAAATCAAATGATCCAAGATTTGTTTGCTAAGTTGAATGCGGATGGGGACAGTGATGGTATGAGGGGATGGTAAACACCTTCATCATGAAAAACATCATATAATATTCTTATAGAGGCTTTAGGCGGAGCCCAATTTTTTGAGACAATAGACATGAAACATATCATGTAGTCATCCATTATCGGAAATTATATAAGGAACTTTCCTATTTTGTAACAAACTTGGTAAATACTTAAGCAATGAGACAAATATAATCTACAATGGGTGATGGTGATGTGCACCAATTATGCTTTCACAATTGTGGTGTTGTGTTGGAATATCATCACATACTCCCTCTTAACTTCCTACTATTGACTTGGTCTAGATTCATCGAGCGTTTCTTTGTAAAAACCTCCCAAGAAGGAAACCCTAAACTCCAATGGCTTAGTCCTAGTTATAAGAACTATGGAAACCATATGACATGACATGTGCTAGATATAGTATCAACCATTCATTCAAAGGTCAATGTAAACAATACATTAACTTGGTCTCGGTTGGCCTTGGGAGTAGTCACATGATGTTCATCACAAATATGGAATCTCCAACATTCATGGTGCTAATGAAATATCTATAATGGTATTGGCATAATCTCAACCACCTAGAGAAACATTTCTAAACTCTATATTTATTCCTTATATACAGTAGCTTTGCATCCTCCATCTTCCCATCTCAACATTTGCAAGGTCACCTAAAATTCATTTTGGTGGTTTCCTGCTCTACACTTTCCATTGGTCCACGTTCAAGAGATAACTTAAGGAGTCTCACACTTCTGATCCCACCCCTGGCTTGCTCCATTGAAATAACCCCAACTATAGATTTTATCGATCAATAACTCTCCAATTTGTCAAGGAAAAATTGGAGTTGGATACCTCTTCACTTGGTTGTAGATCAACACCACTTGGGAGAAAAATTGAAAAGTGGGTATCTCCTTCTCAACAAAAAGTCTATTATTACGCGACAACCATATTCCCCACACCACTAGAAAATGAATGGTTCTATAAATATTCATCTCCAGTCTGTTAAACTATCCTTGTAGAAAAATCCACACATCCACCTTGTTCCATAAGTCAACTTGCCCCAACCATCCATGTACATCTTGCTAGACCTATTTTTCAAAAGATAATTCTACAAACAAATGATATGACGATTCCTTGGCTCTATGATAACAAACACAAAAAAATGGTCCAAATATATTCCTTTTTTGTAAATAATTCTAGGTTAGAATTTTATCTTGTGGCATGAGCCACATGAATATTGTGTTTCTCTTAGGATCCTTCATCTTCAAGATTCTTTTCCACCACTATACCATAGGATCTGGTACTACTCCCAACAACAACTCATATCCTACTTTGACGGTATAATAGCCTCCTTATTTATTCCCTAGACAAATAAAAAATGTCCTTCTCCTCCCTCAACCTTATATGGGTTCATTTGAGTTCACTTATGAATGCTACGCATTCCCTTTTTCAACTTCCTTCTATACCAAGATCTCGAGGAATTTTCCACTCGTGAGACCACATGTCCACTCTAGCTAGATCACTACAATCTTTGAGGACTCTAATAATTTTCCCATCAATATAATCTATTAAGTTTGGAGAAAGTCTTATCTAGTTTCCATGGCCCACTATGGTGTCTGCTCCAACTCTCACTTCCTCCTCATTCCCCACCTTCCAACCTAAAATGTTTCCTATCATCGGGTAAGAAGACACTAGTTCCTTCCAATGAGAGGAGCCATTTCACCAAGATTTTTCCTCCCTTCTAATCTAAGTTAAAATAGAATCTGGTGCCAAGTACTTCTGCCACATCAGACTATTCCATAAATCTTCTTTGGTTATTAGGTTCCACATGGATTTTCCAGCTATTGCTACACCAAAGGTATGTATATTCTTCAAACCCCAACCACCTTCATTATTTGGTTTTGAGATTGAATTCCATCTTGTCCAATGCACCCCCTTTTCTTCTTCCTTCCCACTCCAAAGGAAATTAAAACAATTATTTTCTTATTTTTTCCAATATCCCTTTATGGATGTAAACTAGGTATTGCCAATAAATTGAGAATGCTTCTAGCATCGATTTTATCAAGTTCAATCTACTACCCCTCAAAATCCAAAGATTACAACAATCATGGATGCACTTTTCTACCTTCCTTATCAACCGTCTCTAGTCTCGTTTCTTGTATGAGTTTGGCTTGAGCCCAAAACCCAAATACTTAAAACCTTCATTGAAATCTATCTCCTAAAATTGGAAGGCCTCTAGTTGTTCCTCCTTTAATCAGATCTCCACATTATTAAAACATAATAGAGATTTATCTAATTTTATCATCATCCTCATGTATTTCTTATACAATGGCAATATTTCCTTTAGCACACACCCTTCGACTAGAGACCTGTTTTTGAATAGAAGAACATCATCGACAAAAAATAAGTGTGTTGATAGAAATTCCTCACCTATATTTAACCTTTCAACCTTCCATTTCTTTTTGCATTAGAAATATCCTAACTCAACCCTTATGCTACCAAAAGGAAGAGGTAAGGAGAGAGTGGGAAACCTTAGTGAAGCCCCTGATTCAGGATGAAGAAAGCTTATTATGCCCCATTCATTAGAATGGCAACAAAAATAGAGGACACACATGCCATGATTCAGTTTACCACATCTAGGGAGAAGCCTATATGAATTAACAACATTCTCAAGTAAATCCAACAAACATTATCATAATCCTTTGATATATCCATCTTCACCACTATTGGGCTTAGGCCTAGTTTTGAGGGAAAGGAACGACGTGGGAGTTGGATGCGCATGCAAAAGATGTAGCACATGTAAGGCAGACACACATGTAAGAAAAGCAACACGTGCAAGAAAGACGCACATGCAGGAGAGGAAAGCATGTGAGGCACACATGCAAGTAGGTTTATGGTTTTGGTAAGAAGATGTTATGGACAGTAAGCCAAAGACATGTATGAATAGGCACCTAGGAGGTATAGGTCTTAGTTAGTTGGTGAGGGGTCTTTCGAGTTCTTCAATTTTGGAGTTCGATGTCATGTTGTTGGTCATTGTTACCATGTTGTAAAACGACAAAATGTATGTAGAATCTGATCTAATTTTGTAAGTTGTTGAGTTGAGGAGAGGAAATAAGGGAGATATTGAGGGTTAGATCACTGGATGAGGAGCCTAGTGTGATCCAGTCTGCTTCATTATAGATCTCAACATGTTTTTATGGAGAGTTAGAATGCACCAGATGTTGTAGTTTTGGAACCATAATAATAAAAGAGCAGAGCATCCAAATCTTTGTGGACGTAGCCCAGGAGGGGTGAACCATGGTAGATCATGTGTTATGTTATTGAATGTTATGTATCTCTTTTGTTTTTAATGATTAGATGTTAAACAAATGTGTGAATGACTACATAGATATGTTATTTTACATGCATGAACAAGAATGACAGGGTATTCCATATACGTTGAATTCTAAAGTAGTAAATGAATACTACAGAGGTTAATCATAGATCCCCACGCATTTCCTAGGTTGCAAGGACCTGAGCGTTGCATCCATCCATAAGAGCTATCTCAGGTGAGACTGTGTAGTGCATCCTATGCGTTGTGTTGCCTTGCGGTTTACCAGGAGGGTCAATAGTTTTACGGGAGTTTTGTTGGAAACCATAGCAGATCTGAACATGGGTCAGCTAAAGAATGGAAATAATAGTGAACTATAGCCAACAAATGGTTTCGTTGTTGGTTGGAACATAATGTGATTGAGTGAATGAGATCTGATGAAGAAGCATGAAAAGAATGTCAGATCCAGTGACAAAATGTTAAAAGAATGAGAATATAAAAGGGGATGTTACGACCGTGGAACCCAACAAATGCATAGATCAAGAGATGGTTGAAAACAAAGGAGATGGAATTTGCATAGAAAGATAACAAAAACCCACAGTTAACACCACACAAATATTTGGACAAGTATGTATTTAGCGACTTGGATGAATTATTTTTTCGTGATTTCCCGCATGTGTTGTAGGAGTGGATATTGAGGTTGAAATAAAACCACCCTAAAAATCGGATCAGACAACGAGAATGGAATCTTGTTGAGATCGCGCAGTTACAACAAATTGATAATAAATTTACGCGCATAGTAGATTTCTGGTTAAACAACATTGTTGTAGGATTTATCACAAAATTTGCAGTAGATACTGCGAAGTCTTACAAATCAACAGAGAAAGTGTTCCTAAAGGGACCTCGAGGTGGGTATATCAGATCACTGTATACTTCCATTAATATGTTATTGTATAACAAAGTTGTAATGACAATGGCCTCAGAAAACTAAACTTCCCTGCGTGTATGGGGGAAGGGGGGAAGCACTGACAAGAGATGAAAAAATGGAGGAAGATATGGATAAAGGAAAGAATGAGGAGGACTTGGATCCAATCATGATGGGGGAAGACCAAATCAAGAATATCATGGAAACAACTGGAAGAACGCGCAGTGGAGTACCCTACCAATATAAGATGAACAAAAAGAATAGAGCCATAGCTGCGAGGGAAGGCTTGGAATGTGATGAAGAAGAGGTAGAGGATCTCTGGGATGTGGAGAAGATTGAGGAAATCCTACATGCGACATATGAAAGGAAGACAAGAGGTATAAGAGTAGAAAATGGAGGAATAAATCCTATTCATATCAGTTTCAGTGTGGAACCCATAAACCCATGTGCGACTAATACACCAGAAAGAACACCACCGCTTAGACAACTGAATTTCAGTGGAAGAAACGTAGCAGGAAGTACATCTACACGGGGAGAAACAACTGGGGGAGCTATTTCAAGAAGCATTAGTCAAGGATCTACACCACGTGGAGGTGGTAGTTCAACATTCAGGATATAAGGACATGATCCCACCATCGTGTTACCAAAATTCAAGGGAGAGGCATCGAAGGACCTTGAGAAGAAATTTTTTATTTGTGAAAATATCTGGGAAGAAAAGAAGATCACATATGAGGATACCAAACTTGCACAGTTAGCCATAATGCTAAGAGACTCTACACTATATTGGTACATGAGTTTAGCTGCAAACAATCCACCATGAACAACCAGAATGATTGTGGATATCAAGAAGTTGTTGATAAACGAATTCCAGAAGCCTAGCTCAGAGGACTGATACATGAATGAGATGATAGAGATCAGACAGAAACCAAGAGAATCTGTCTGGGAGATAGACCATAGATTCAAACAATTGAAGGGAAATCTCAAGTATGTCATGAGAGGTATGCAACATAGGCATATGTTTGTGAATTCACTACTACCACACTTGAAATACCCTTTGAGACAACCAAAGTTTCAGACCCAGGTAAAGGCTCTACAGGCACCCTTTCAACTGGAAGATAACCAATATCATAAGACATATTCAACAACAGAGGAGCTCAAGGAGGACTTGAATAATATAACATTTCAATTAATCTAGAATAGGAGTAAGGAAAAAATAGTTGTTTGGTGTACCCCATGTAGGATAGAAGGACACCATAAGAATGAATTCCCAACATTCACGCGGTACATGGAAATGTGATTTCCAAACCCTTTTCCGATAGGAGGACTATGGTGTGAGATCTGTAAGACACAGGGGCATGATCCATATCATTGTCCAATGATGTAGAAATACTAGATAGTGCCTAAGAGTTCATATTGCAACTTCTGCAAGTCATTATGCCATGATGAAAAATATTGCAGGACAATGGAGCTGATGAGGAAAATAACATCTGACACCTATAGGGTGTAGGAAGAAATGATGAAATGGAAAGCTTCATCACAATTTATCCAAGTACTAGCCCCATATAAAATTGTTCCACAACAATATAACACTACACAGTTGCAGTACAATACCACGCAGCCACAGTATAATACCATGCAGTATAACAAGGTTCCCTAGTACAACGCACTCCAAGGATATCGAGATGGATACAGAGGTGGAGGATGAGGTAGAGGAGGATTTGAAGAGGCAGAGGATTGGTGGTATGCCTTAACTATCAACAACTAGGACAATATGTAAGAGAATGTCCACTTCCACCTGCGACATGTATTTATTGTTGGGCATTCGTCCATGACATAGAAGATTGTCTGACACTATTGGGGAAGATCCAAGAAAAGATAAAACAGAACAATCAAAATGGATTTTTGCAGAAGTGAGGAATGATGGAATAAATATCAATGTAGTTACACACAGAGGGTCTAAGACATGAGATGATGCAGTAAGAAAATATCCAACACAACACCAATAGGTGAAGAAGAATGTCAAACCACAGAAGAAATTTGATGTGCAAAACGAAAAGGAGATATTCAAGCAATCCAGACAAGAATTCTTCAAGCCAACCATTGCATCTACATCAACTGCACAAAATATGCAGGTTGTACCAACATACGAGATGCCTTCATCGCTGGATAATACTAATGAAGCACAACCTCTAGGACAAGTAAGTACCATAAAGGATTTTCTGCAATCATGTGCTAAACTACTAAATGATCCATCATCTATTAAAGTGTTAAAAAATATGTCAGAAATATGTAACACAGATGTAAAGGGAAAGCTAGAGCAGAAAATAGTTAATCATCTGCATACAAGGAGGAGAACAAACAAAGAGTTCATACTGAATGCCGACATTGGAGATTTCAACATGAAGGATATTATATTGGATTTAGGCTCCAAAGTGAATGTACTACCCAAGAAGACATGGAAATGTATGGGATATCCCACATTAGGATATTCACCTTTTCAGTTGAAACTAGAAAATCAACAGAAGGTTCTTCCAATTGGGAGGATAAAGGGTGTTACAATAGATCTTGATGGAGTGCGCACTAAAGACGATTTCAAGGTGATAGAAATAGTGTATGGCACAACACCTTATCTGACACTGCTTGGCTAATATTGAGCATTTGAAAATCATGCCATAATCAATATGAAAAAGAGGAAGATGACATTCGAGTCAGGAGAGTATATATTCCTTGCACCACTAGATCCATCAGGAAGAGAAAGGTTTGTAGAACCCACTTGTTTAAACCACCATAAAATTAACCAGTTATACATGACCACCACACAAGAAAAATATTAGGTGATTCCAACTGTAGATGGGGTACTCAGTTGGAGAAGTATCACGTCATGCGTGTTATACTCTGATACAGGGTGGGAGAATTGGAAACACAGATTACATGAAGTCTCCACAAGAATGTGTGCAAGTATAGACCGCGCAGTAAGATGGGTAGGTACAGAGATAAGATAACCTCCCAACTTTCATGGGGTGAATGCCTTAGATGAATTCCTAACAAGATACGATGATGAAGTGTTATAAAATCATAGGCTCATAGCTATGGATATAGAACTCAAGGAAACACCTGCAAGATGGTGGGGTGCACACAAAGGGAAATTCAAGGACTGGTACCAATGTAAGCGATTACTACGCATCAGGTTTGGCACATAATAGGGAAGCAATCAATTGCAGAGATATGAAAGACAGAGAACACCATCTAAAATATTGGAGAAGTGTGGAACACTATGGAGAATGACACCACAAGAAGAATAGCCTCACCACTTTATTCACACATTGGAAGGAATTCCAACAAACTGGTATATAGACCAGGAATTGCGTAGAGGCATTGCAGAATGGACAACATTACAACATAATTTTATAGTCACTTTATCATTTGAACATGAGAACCCAAACATGGATTCAACATTCAAATAAATTAGAGGGGAAATATTCATTCAAGAACAAGAGGTTGAACTTATAACAGAGAATCAACAACAGAATAGACAGACATTGAAAGAACTATTGTCATGCTACCATGTGCAGTAAGAAGCACCAGATGAAGATGACCCACACAACATTCAAATTACATAAATTGAATGAGAAAGGGAGGTGGAAGGTCCATATCTTGAATCATAAGTATTTTTTTTGCCAATCAAGATGAATAAAGTAAATATTGTGACAAATGATAATCCCAAAATGGCCAACATTGGATATTACTGGGATGAACAAATAGTAGAAAGAATAAAAGAGTTGTTGTGCGAGTACAATGAGCTATTCGCAACAACCTTTACAGAGATGAAAGGCATAACAGGAGAGATAGGAGAGATGAAGATACCTCTCAAAACTGAGGCTAGACCAGCCAGACAAATACCATATAGACTGAACCCAATATATAAGCAAAAAGTAAAAGCAGAAATTGACAGAATGTTGGAGGATGGAATCATAGAACCAATGGAGGAATTTGAATAGATAAGACCTATGATAGTTCAAGATAAGAAGTGGGGAGGGATATGGATCTATGTAGATCTCAAGAAATTGAATGATTCTTGCCTACATGTCCCTTTCCCCACCCCTTTCACAGATGAGGTATTAGAGAATGTAGGAGGCCAGGAAGGATAATCATTCATAGATGGATTCTCAGGCTACCATCAGATCAAGATATCCCTAGAAGACATGTACAATACCATGTTTTACACATAATGGGGATCCTACCAGCACACAGTCATGCCTTTTGGACTAAAGAATGCACCAACAATATTCTGAAGAGTAGTCATGGCTGCATTCAAAGAATTCATCCATCAATTTTTAGAAGTATGTCTGGATGATTGGACAATCTACAGTCTATTGAAATATCATGTAGAGGTATTAAGGCTATTGTTGGAAAGATGCAGGCAGTGTCAGATATCATTAAATATCAAGAAGTTCTCCTTTGGGACACCTTTTGGGATACTATTGGGCCATATAGTGTGCAAACAAGGCTTGTTAGTAGGTCCTGCCAAGATTGCAGTGATTGTCAACTTACCACCACCAAAATCAATACGTCAATTGAGAGAAACATTGAGACACACAGGCTACTATAGGAAATTCATAAAAGGGTATGCACATATCATTGCATCAATGGACAAATTGTTGAGGAAAGATAGTAAATTTTATTGGAATGAGGACTGTCAATGAGGATTGGACACTCTACAAGAGAAAATGGTAACAACACCAATACTAGTATTCCCATATTGGGAAAAGACATTTCATGTGCATGTAGATTCATCAATGATAACACTTGGAGTTATTTTGGCATAGCCAGGAGTGGGAGAGTTAGACCATCCTATAAAATTTGTAAGCAAAAAATTGTTAGAGTCAGAGAAGAACTACAATACTACATAAAGAGAAGGCTTAGAAATGGTATATGAACTGTAGAAGTTCATACACTATCTACTTAGGAAACACTTTAAAATGTTCACAGATCATTCTTCTCTCAAATACCTAGTCAATAAACTAGTGTTGGGGGGGAAAATTTGTATATGGTTACTGTTGTTTCAAGAATTTGACTTTGAAGTGATAGTCAAACCAGGGAAGTTGAATGCAGGACCTGATAACCTATCAAGGATCACCAATGGAGAGGAACCTACAAATTTAGAGGACAAATTCCCTGATGCACAATTATTTTTAGTCCAAGTAGTTAATGAATAGTTTGTTGACATCATTCAATACTTGAGTACAGGGACCGTGCCATAATAATTCAACACTGTGCAAAAGAAAAATCTAGTATTCGGGGCTGTAGACTATCAATTGATTGCAGGACACTTATACAAGATGGGCACATACTACGTTTTGAGAATATGTGTACTAGAGCATGAGAGGCCTAGGATTCTAGCAGAGGCCCATGAGGGAATAGATGGAGGACATAATGAAAGAAAATCTACCGTGAATAAGGTATTTCACATAGGACTATGGTGGCCAACCATTCACAGAGATTCAAAGGAATACTGCCAGAGATGTGATGTATGTCAGAGGGTTGGGAAACCTAACAGACATGATGAGATGCCCCTAAGACCACAAGTAACCTTGCAAGTATTCGAAAAATGGTAAATAGATTTTGTGGGACCAATCAATCCACTAACAAAGAGGTCAAGAGAAAGGTATATCATTACTGCGACAGAGTACTGAACGAGATGGGAAAAAACAACACCAGTAAAATATTGCAGTGCAAAGACAACAACAGACTTCTTGTTTGAGAAAGTGATCAGTAGATTTAGATGCCCAAGGATTTTGATGAGTCACCAGGGAAATCACTTCGTCAATATTACTATCATGGCTATGACTGAGTAATTTGAAGTCTATCATCAAAATATTACACCATATCACCCTCAAGCAATTGGAACAGTGGAAGCCTTTAATAAGATCCTAGAGAATGCATTGAAAAATATCTACAATGTCAATAGGGACGATTGAGACTTGAATATACCAACATTATTATGGGCATAAAGGACTACATGCAAAAATTTACAGGGCACACACCATTCAAGTTGGTGTATGGACAAGAAGCAATTGTGCCATTAGAATTTTTGGTACCTAGCCTGCGCGTAGTAGAAATCACCAACATGACATAATGAGGCACAATACAATAAAGGCTAAGTCATTTGATGGTGATGGAATAAGATAGGATTGTAGTGGGATTTCACTAAGAAGTACAGAAAGAAAGGGACAAAGATTGGCATGACAAACATATTAAAAGGAAGAATTTCAAGGAGGGAGACCTAGTCTTGGTGTATGACAGTAAATTTCTTCTGCACCTAGGAAAATTCAAAATGCATTGGTAATTGGGACCCTATGAAGTAAATATTGTCATAGATGATGGATTTGTACAGTTGAAATATTTAGGAGGTACAAAACTCAACGGAATAATCAATGGGAGTCGACTAAATCTATATAGGGACAATCGACTTCCCACTGCTTAGAAAGGTACCACGCAATAAGAAAATATGTATATAGTGTATTATAGTAGAAGTAAGGGAGAGAAAATAAGTAGTAAAAGAAGAAAAACCATAAAAAGTATAAAAGTATAAAAATTAAAACAATTCAGTGCACATGTACGAGCTTGACAAAATAGAACTGGGCAGAAAGAACAGGGCGTTGCAAGAAAACTAGGGTTTGAAAACGCAATGCACATAAGAGAACTTAACGGGTGGAAAGGTATAGTGCGCATGAAACACAACAAAAAAGTGAAAAAGTGACAATTATCAATACGACACAACTATCACTTCCCCATCCTGCTATAAATTTGGAAAGAGGGGGGAAACCAGCCCATTGTGTTATTTTCTAAAGAGAAAAATGCTGAGTTGAGTGGAAGAGAGATAAAGTGAGAATTTGCGCTACCATCTGTTGATTTGAGAACCTGTAGTTCGAATGTCACCACCATGTCACCACCAAGGGTTGGAGCACCAAGTAGAACCAAGAGAAACACGTTATTATCTATTATTATTAACACAAGGAGAAAGTTTTTAACATTTTCTTATAAGAAGAAGAAATTCACATTACAGGATGCTACAATGAAGTCAATTTTAGAAGCTCCATCATCAGAAGACCTGAAGGACATATCAAAAGTGATCCTTCCAGATAACCAAAAGTCAATACAGAAGTTGCAAGATCGACAAGAAAAATGTGACAAAATCATCATTGAAAAAGACGAAGAGATTTCTCGCCTAAGAAATCATAATCAAAAACTACTTGCAAAAATCACGAAGTCCAAGGAGAAGAAGGGGTGTTTTCAAAAATTTGAACAATAAAATGAAGGTCTCCAAGAGAAATTAATCAAAAAAGAGGAAGAAATCTCCTACCTAAAGAACCTTAATCAGAAGTTAATAGAACAAATTAAACTCTTAAAGGACGAAAGAAAGGAGAATCTAGAATCAAAAAATAAAGACGACCAGTCAGAAGATAAAAAAGAACTTTTACGATTAAGACGACATAATCAAGATTTATTAACTCAGATTAAACGACTCAAGCACGATCAGCAGTCTTTACAAGGAGAGCTATATCGCAAAACATCATTAATCGACAAGGAAACAATGACTGATCCAATAGAGAATTTATCCGACATTCAAATCTCGACAGTAGAAAAAGGAACCAATACAAAGTCAAATAATGCCCATATT
>ML777775.1:825240-911204 GCA_009831015.1 Picea engelmannii
ATACAACACCTTCACCATCTCGGCCATGGAAAACACCGAATCTCTGAACTCCTTCTCGTCTTGAGAAAGTCCTCCTGTAGATGCCATTTTCCTCCTTGAGATGTGCTCTTCCCTGGTTAACATGCAAACTCAATTCCAAACGTTAACTAGCTCTGATACCACTTGATCCGTCAGGATTTTTCGAAATGACTATGGTTGAGTTATTATTTGCATGCATTAAATGACCATTGGGAAACTTAATGAAAGAGAGAGCAAAGCAAATGAATTATACAGCCATTAACATAATTGCAAATCTGAAATGCAATGAAAACAGCAAAACCATAATGCACAAGTTTGATAACGGAGTTCGGCAACTTTGCCTACGTCTCCGGGCCTTTTCTCTGTGAGGGAGGCTTCTTGATTTCTTTTTGAAATTTTATTAGTACATCTTTACAATTTCCGATTGGCTCCTAGACTGATCTGGTCTTGTTCTCCATGATCTATAGAATCTTGCACAACTTACGGCACTTGAAATGGATGTACCGAACTCTCAGAAATCGTCCGACAGCATCTCTACCTCAACAGCTTCCTTGCCTCAAACTGACTTAGACCTGGCTTTGCCTCAGCATCTCTGCTCTCCAAAACCGTCCAAAAGCTTTCAAAATCTGACCAACTGGCCTCAACATGGCCTTGGTTAAATAGTGGGAAAGTTGGTTGTCAATCTCCAACTTCCTCCCAAGAATTAGGCTCTAAAAAAGCCCAATAACTCCCAATTATGAGTTAATTACATTAATAATGGCTTTAATTAGTTGAAAAACCATAAATTGGTTGAAAACCCACTTTCCTAACCATATTATAGTTGAAAACGGGCTTAGCCCCCTCCATCCGGGCGCGCGCCCCCTTAGCTAGTCATATGCAGCTCCATAAGACCGCGGGCTTAACATAACCCTGCCCCAATCAATACGTAAAATGAACTTTTATATACTCTTTTACATACAATTTATAACAAATAATGTTTGGCATAGTGGTTGGCGGACTTTATAAAGACGTAGCCGGTTGGGGAGGTCCGGTGTTCGAATCCCCCGGACTCCAAAATTTTTGACATAGCCTTCATTGGCTAAATCCGGGGTGCCACGTGGCAGCCCGTGATTGGGCCACGTGGCACCTTTACTTCCACTCGATGAATGCCACGTGTCAACCACCTATTGGTCCACGTCATCACACGTCGTACGCCCAGTCAGCCTTGCCACGTCATCGCCGTACTGTCACGTCATCCGCCACGTAATCCTGCCACGTCATCTGCTGACATCACCCTTCCACGTGTCACCCTTTCAGTGGTGACACGTGTCACCTCGGGATTGGTCCAACTACGCGCCAAAAATGTCGAATCAGCCTGACATGTGTCACGCTCTGGAGCCGCCACGTGTCCTATACGGAACCTGCCACGTGTCCTGTATGGAACCTCCACGTCATTTGTACGGACATGCCACATCAGCTATATGGATTGACACGTGTCACTGTACGGACATGCCACGTGTCCTGCCCAGTCAACATTTTTTTCCCTGTTTGACTTTTCGGTCAGAACGCGATATCTTCTCCATACGGACTCCGTTTGACAAAAACATTATACCACCAGAATCAGGAAGACGAGACGGACGCAATGGTGTTGGTTTAGTTGGATTATGAGCACTTTCATTTTTGAGCATTTTTATGCCCTGATAGGCTTCTAAATCTGATTTCGGATCAATCAAGGAAGTGGAGGACCGTGCAATACCTACTACACCCCCAATAGTCCGAGTGAAAAGAGAGAAATACATGACAACAACTATAGAAAACATCGTCTAGAACATACATAGAGTGGCAGAACTGCTGGAGAAGAGCGACCAACTATGGATACAACTATTAGAGGATGGGAGCCTACAAGATCTGCAAGGAAAGGAAGATAAATTACATGCAACAATGGCAGATGTCAAGAAGTGACATTGTACAATGTCACTACTAGAGAAGATCAAGATGACCATAGAAATGAAGAACCTTCAGTAAAAATAAAAAGCAGTGTAGGCACAAAAGATCGCATGACAGGATCAGTTGGAGCCTCTATAGGAAAATGCAGAACATTTTGTCGTGGAAATTGATGCAATGAAAGTATGCCTCAAACAAATAGGCTTGGAGGGGGGCGAGGTCTTATGGCCACCATTCATTGCACAGGTGGTTGAATCCATGTCAACAAAGAGAAATTAGGCTTAGGAGCAATTCCAACGGATAATAGATATGTAAGAATCCCTGACACAAATCAGTGACATACATTGGAGTTAGGAAGTGACTCGGGATGAGTCACGAAGTCAGTGTTGGGGGCATGTTGGGCACATGCCCAATTTTGAGGGAAAGTGTTGGCACGGGGGTAGACCCAAGGTTCAACTCCAAGAGAGAACTAACAAGACCTAACTACTGGCCCTTTCAACAACACTTGCGAGGCAGATGCAATCTCACCTGAAGTAGCTATGAGGGGGTTGCAGGACAGAGATGTCTACAACCAAAGGGGATATCAAGTGGATCCAATACAAGAAAAATACAACATTTGTATATCACTTACCATTTCATATATACTCCACAGAGATATCTATCATATCTAACATAGTAATCCAATAACATGATACCACATGACAAAGAACAGAGCATCAATCGCACAGACAGCACAAGATATATGTGGTTCACCCTCTCTCTAGAGCTACGTCCACAAAACTGTGCTTTATAATATATTAAGATGAATCATACAGTTCTTGTTTGCGGTCTCAGATAGAATATCTTCTTTCTTATCCTCTCTATCTCTCCCCTTCCTGTGCACCCAAATGCAGGATTGATCTTCACACTCAGTTGAGGATCTTACAATACCAAAAGGCTCTACACTCAACACTTCTCTCTTAGACAATAGTACCCACTCGATCTCACAATAGTAATGAATCCTCAACCCACTTAGTACCAAAAATAATAACAACAACCCATCCCAGGTCCTTTAGACCTCTATTTATACATTACAATAACTCACCAACAGCCTTAGGTCGAGATCTAAGTGTCAAAACCCTAGATACAAAAACCCTAGGTGTCTAAAACTCTAGGTCAAATTGACCCACGTTTTTCGGGCTTCACCAGCCTGTCTTTCCTTCCTTCTTACGCGGTGCTCCAAAGAATCCAAAAATATATTTTTCTTCTTGCTAAGTTGTCCACGATCCATATTCCTTGCTAATCTGTCATCCTCAGTCTCCACGTCCAACGCCTTGCTTTATCTTAATTCACTCCATCTTTTTTGTTGTTTTGCTCACTTCGACCCAGTAATAGTCACTGTGTCTTCCACACAGTTCACATTTTTCCTTTTCTTCCTTGATATTCGCTTTGTTCCATAACCAAGGGCCAACAACCCCACAATGCTCACCTGTGACTCATCCCGAGGCACTTCAGATCTCAACTTCCCATTTTACTTCGACTGTAGACTACGTAGGGCATATTTTGCTTCCAGTTCTAGTCCTCCCTTTTGATGTAGGATCATCGTAAGCAGCCAGCCAAGAAAGCAACGTAAAAGGAAGAAGACAGTTGGAAGACCTCCAACGCACTTTTTTGAAATGTTTTTGAAGCATTAATGTAATGATTAAAGGGAAGTGTACTTGCATATTGTAAGCAGATCATGAGCGATTCACTCTCATGTGTAGAAGGTAGAGGCATTTATGCATAGTTAATGAAAGTAGGTAGGTATGAATTATAGATTAGAGAATTTAGACAGCGGGAGGGAAAATGGATATAGACACCCTCATCTTTGTATCATTAGATCATTATAACATTAGCATAGAGCTGTAGCAGAGAGCTAGAGAGAAGAACCCATGTACATAAGCTTTGAATTAATACATGAATCTTTGAATCAGACTCATGGTGTTATGATGTTTTCTATGTATACATGCTGAATGGTTTGCTGATAGTTGTTTCATTCTCTTTGTTATGCATTTAATTTGATACTGAGTTGAATGTATGATTTCATATTAAATGTTTGAAGTCCGAGAGAAGAAAGAGAATGAGTTTCAATTGTTTCTCTTCCCGAGAGAGAATTTCTCGGAAGGAGTGCAGTGAAACGTTGACAAAGGTTCATAGTTTATCTCTGGAAGATTGGGAGGGATACCGTTGTTCTCATTCCAACAGAAGTGCAAGTGAAGCACAAGAGCCTTTCAAGGTGTTCATAGGCTAACTGAGTCCTTAGGAGTTATTAACTAAGGTGGAAGAGAGAAAGACTGTTGTCGCATCTGAAAATCCAATTCCCAGGGACAAAATCCAGTGGACTGAATATATGATCTAGGATGGATTATTATTCAGGGGAAATCAGTTATGTATTCCAAAATGCTCCATGAGGGAGAATCTACTGAAAGAAAAACACAGTGGAGGATTGGTCGGACACTTCGGTCATGATAAGACGTTCTCAAAACTAAATGGCTCATATTTTTGGCCAGGAATGAGGGCAGATGTTAAGAAATTTGTGGACAGATGTAGAATTTGTCATCACATTAAGGGAAAAAGGAAGAACACAGTGTTATACCAGCCATTACCCATACCTGAGAGGCCGTGGGATGTAGTGAGCATGGATTTTATATTGGGGCTGCCAAGAACACAAAGAGGATTTGATTCAATCTTTGTGGTGGTAGACAGATTTTCAAAGATGGAACATTTTATACCATGTCAAAAAATCAGCGACACAACTCATATTGCAAACTTGTTTTTCAAGGAATTTGTTAGACTTAACGGCTTACCAAGAAGTATAGTTTCAGATCGAGACGCCAAGTTCGTAGGACATTTCTGGAGGAATTTATGGAAGAAGCTAGGGACAAATTTGTCATTTATCTCATCTTATCATCCTCAGACGGATGGGAAAATAAATTTTTTGAACAGGAGCTTGGGAGATTTGTTGAGGAGCCTAGTGACTGAACACCACAGTCAGTGGGACCACATTCTGCCACAGGCTGATTTTTCTTATAATGATTCGATCAATAGAAGCACAGGGAAGAGTCCATTCCAAATTGTATATGGAATGTAGCCAAGGGGAGTTTCTAAATTGAAAGATCTGGAACAAGTTGAATTCAGAAGTGCTGGTGCAGAAGACTTTGCAGAAGCAATGAAGGAGCTTCACAGTCGAGTCAAGGAGCGATTGCAGAGTTTGAATCAAGAATACAAGCGCAGAGAAGATCAACATAGGTGAGAACTTCAATTTGAAGTTGGTGATCTGATTCTTGCACATATGAGGAAGGAGAGGTTCCCAAGGGGAACATATAACAAATTGAAAATGAAAAGGATTGGACCATGCAAGGTCTTGAAGAAATTTTGGGCAAACACATATGAGATTGAATTACCCGATGGGATCAGAATCTGGCTGATATTCAATATTGTGGATTTGTACCCTTACAGATTTGGAGAAGCAGGAGCAGAGGACTAAACAAATGCCTATAGCTGAAAAGCCACAGATGGAAAGCATAATTGACAAGAGAGTCAACAAAAAGAATAAGAGGAAGGAGTATATTGAATACTTGGTCAAGTGGAAGGACATCCAGTTGAAGATGCTAGCTGGGAAAATGAAGCATAAATTCATAAGCATGGATAGACCGTGCAAGAGCTCATGAACATGAGTTCATGAAAAATTTTAAGCGAGGAAGTATGATGCAGGAGCATCGTAAGCAACCAAACAACCAAGCAACGTAAAAGGCGGAAGACAACTGGAAGACCTCCAGTGCATGTTTTTGAAATGTTTTTGAGGCATTAATGTAATGATTAAAGGGAAGCATACTTGCATATTGTGAATAGATCATGAGCGATTCGCTCTCATCTGTAGAAGGTAGAGGCATTTATGCATAGTTAATGAAAGTAGGTAGGTCTGAATTATAGATTAGACAGTTTAGAGAGTAGGAGGGAAAACGGATATAGACACCCTCATCTTTGTATCATTAGATCATTATAACATTAGCATAGAGCTGTAGCAGAGAGCTAGAGAGAAGAACCCATGTACAAAATCTTTGAATTAATACATGAATCTTTGAATCAGACTCATGGTGTTATGATGTTTTATGTGTATACATGTTGAATGGTATGTTGATAGTTGTTTCATTCTCTCTGTTATGCATTTACTTTGATACTGAGTTGAATGTATGATATCATATTAAATGTTTGAAGTTTGAGAGAAGAAAGAGAATGAGTTTCAATTGTTTCTTTTCTTGAGAGAGAATTTCCTACAAGGAGTACAATGAAACATCTACAAGGAGTGCGTTGACAAAGGTTCAGAGTTTATCTCTGGAAGCTCAGGAGGGATACTGTTGTTCTCATTCCAGCAGAACTGCAAGTGAAGCACAGGAGCCATGCAAGGCATGAACAGGCTAACTGAGTCCTTAGGAGTTATTAACTAAGGTGGAAGAGAGAAATACTACTGTCGTATAATTTGCACAGAGTTGAGAGTTCAAATACACTGAAGTATTTGAAGGATTTCCGCAAGGAGTGCGTGCAGGAGTCTCCTTGAAGACCTGAGTTTGTGAAGAAAGCTCAGAAGGGTTAGGGCCTTTGAATCATTCAAGAGAAAACATGAAGCTCAAGTCGTTGTGCAGAAGACATGCCCCAGAGAAGGATTGCAGAGTCGATTTTAAGCTAGAGGTCCTGAGGACGAGTGATCAGGATAGAGGGGAGAGGAAAGCTCGAAATCACAAGTCACATGAGGATATTTGTAAGAATTTCGGGAATCGACATTTCGACATTCCTGCTGATAAGGAGTAGAGTGCTCCACGTAAGAAGCTCCGAAATCGCGAAACGTGAAATACCTTTGGAGGAGCGTTTCGGAATTTCGACATTTCGAGATCCAGGATCTTGAAGAGATAATGATTTGGAATCAAGAGTTTTGAACTTCCGGTTCACAAAATTTCGGGGAAGAAAACCATTTTGGCTTTCGGTAATTCGGGGTTCGGAAGGTATAGGAGGTAAAGAGTTCGAGATCAAGTATCACGAACTCCTGGTACGTGAAATCGTGCCAGCCGTCAGATCAAGGAGATATCCACAACCGTTGATCTCCTTGGAAGTGGGATACCAACATTTATGTATTTCGGGGTTCGACATATCGAAAATACTAATGAAAAGGAATGAGGAGCAGTAAAGGAAAAATTCTGAAGTCATGAAGTGTGATAGGACTTAGAGTGGACTTTCGGGATTTCGGTACTTCATATTTCGGGACTCTAGGAGTCAAGAGATAGAGTTTCACATCATCGCAACTCCTGAAATCGCAAAGAGAGGAAAGCTGAAGTCAGTGGCGAGAAGGGTCTAGTGTTTGGTATTTTGGGTTTCGAAGGTCGAAGAGGTAAGGCGCTCGACAACAGGATTCACGAACTCGTGAAATCCGGTATCCTGAAAGGAAAAGGGGAATGTCCCAATGTCAGTTGGGTGTTGATCATGGAGTTCATGACAGTGAAAAGATCATGTGAGAATAACTCATAAGGACTTATGACATACACTCAGTTGGGTGTGTGAATAAATTTCCCGAAGGGGAAATTGAAGAGCCAGACAGACTCTAAGGGGCCGAAATTGAAAGATCCTGTGTGGAATCCGACCTGATGGTTGGGGGTCTATGTCAGTGTGGCATCCGAGCGAGTAAGAGTTATTTGCTTTCTATAGCAGAGAAAAGTTAAAATATTTGCAGCCATGCCGCCGAGAAGAAGAGACAAACCAATGCCTGATCTAGTAGTGGAAAGAGAAATGCACGAATTATGTGCTAGGCTTGATACCATGGAGACAACACAGAGGCGAACAGTCGACACTGGGGATATCAGTGAGGCTGACAGTGAAAATGAAGCTGGAAATAAAGGAGAAGAAGTCGCAGTCGAAGATGTTGCGGATGAACGCCTATTTAGGGTTGTTGCAAGGATAGGTGCCAGATAAAAAATGGAGATTCCCATGTATGAAGGGAACCTGGATGTTGAAGAGCTTCTAGACTGGATTAGGGCTTTGGGTAAGTACTTTGACTATGAGGATGTCGAGGAAGACAAGAAGGTCAAGCACGCTGTCACAAGACTTAAAGGGCATGCAAAATTATGGTGGGATGAACTGCAGGTTGACAGACGCTGCAAAGGCAAGCAGAAAATCAAGAGTTGGGATAGAATGGTTGCGAAGATGAAAGCCAAATCCATACCCAAGTATTATGAAATTACTCTGTTTCGAAGGATGCATAATTTGAGACAGAAGATGATGTCAGTAAAAGAATACACTGAAGAGTTCTACAAGATCAACATCAGGGTAGGTCGTCGGGAAAGAGATGATGAAAAGGTTTCCAGGTACATGAATGGTCTGTGATATGACATTCAAGACGAGATGAGCATGATGATCATTAGGAATGTGGAGGATGCTTGTCAGATGGCTCTGAAAGATGAAGAGAAGCTGAGTCGGAAGCAAGGTCAGAGAGGCTGAGGTAGAATTCAAGCCAGAGGAAAAGCAATTGCCCAAGACAGAACTCAGAAATATAAAGAAGTAGGGAAGAAACCTCAAACCCAAACTGAGAGAGGGGGAAGATCACAAAGAGGACAATATGCTGATATAAATACTTTTCCTCGTATCAGAGGAAGAGGAAGAGGCCGAGGAGGTAAAGTGAAATGTTTTACCTATGGGAAAAATGGACATAAATCTTATGAGTATCCAGATAGGAATAAAGAAGGTGGTGAAACTCACATTGCTGAAGCACAAGGAAAAAATGTTGAGGTAGAAGATGCTAAGGGTGGAAGATCCTTGATGATGAGAAAAGTTCTCTTAACACCAGAGAAGGAGGCAAAGAACCCAGCCCAAAGGAATAGACTTTTTTGGAATGCTTGCAAGACCAAAGATAGGGTATGCAAAGTCATCGTGGACAGTGGTAGCACAGAAAATCTCATTTCTACATAGATGGTAGAGAAACTGGAGCTGGAGACTATTGTACATCCAAGCCCATACAGAGTTTCATGGCTACAAAAAGGACATCAGGTAAATGTCACTAAATAATGTTTAGTTGAATTCAAAATAGGGGGATATAAGGATGAAATAATGTGTGATGTCATTCCCATGGATGTTTGTCATCTATTGCTGGGTAGACCATGGCAATATGACAAAAATGTGATTCATGATGGGAGAAAGAACACATACACCCTGGAGAAGAATGGGAGGACACACATGTTGCTGCCGACTAAGGATAATGAAGTGAAACCAGAGGTAAGCAACATTGTACTTCTCATGAGTGGGAAGGAACTTCTTAATGAGGTTAAGAAGAAGGAAGAAACACAATTTATTGTGGTCAGGAAGCCTAGAATTTGTTTTGACCAGTACAAGAGTGGATGATTTACTAGAAGAAATCTAGAAGTTCCTGGAAGGGTTTGCTGATATAGTAGTGGAAGAAATACCTCATTCGTTACCACCTATCAGAAGTATAATTCATCACATTGATCTTATACCTGGAGATAGTTTACTAAAAAAAGTAGCGTACAGGTTAACACCACAGGAAAATGAAGAAGTCAAAAGACAAGTCCAGGATTTAATGGACAAAGGATTGATTAGAGAGAGCTTGAGTCCATGCGTTATTCCAACAGTGCTCAGCCCAAAGAAAGATGGAGGATAGAGAATATGTACAGACTCGAGGGCAATCAATAACATTACCATTAGAAACAGATTTCCATTACCAAAGATGGATGATTTGATGGATTGCTTGAGTGGAGCAAAGTTTTTTTCAAAGATTGATTTGAAAAGTGGATATCATCAAATTTGTATGAGAGAAGGTGATGAATGGAAGACAACCTTCAAGATGAATGAGGGGTTGTATGAATGGCTTGTTATGCCATTTGGCTTAACAAAAGCACCCAATACTTTCATGAGATTGATGAATGAAGTCCTAAAAGAGTTTATCGAGAAGTTCTTCATCGTATATCTTGATGATATATTAATTTTCAGCAAGACAGAAACATAACACTTGAAGCATTTAGCTATAGTGATGAGGAGATTACAGCAAGAGAAGTTGCTGATAAATATGAAGAAATCAACATTTATGAGGACATAACTCATTTATTTGGGTTTTGTTATCTCTGCAAATGAGTTGAAAATGGATCCGGATAAGGTAGAGGCGATTAAGAATTGGCCATTGCCAAAAAGTGTGTTTGAAGTTCGAAGATTCCATGGTTTAGCTAGTTTCTACAGGAAATTCATTCAAAATTTTAGTGGGATTAGTGCACCGATGATGGACATGGTGAAGAAAAGACACAAATATTTTCACTGGACAGAAGAAGCTGAGAAGAGTTTCAATCTTCTAAAGAAGAAGATCACTGAGCAGTGAATATTGGTGTTGCCAAATTCCAGCAAGACGTTCCAGGTCAAGTGTGACGCGAGTGAATATGAAATTGGAGCGGTATTAAGCCAAGATGACAGACCGATCGAAAACTTCAATGAGAAACTGAATGAAGCGAAGGTTAAGTACTCCACATATGACAAGGAATTTTATGCAGTCATACAAGCGCTGAAGAAATGGAGGCATTATTTGGTTCCTAAAGAGTTTGTTTTGTACAGCGATAATCATGCTTTACAATTCGTGACTCAACAGGAGAATTTGAACCAAAGACATGTTAAATGGGTTGAATACATGTAGAATTTTACTTTTGTAATTAAACATATTTATGGAACTACTAACAAAGTTGTTGATGCATTGAGCAAGAAATGTTTGCTTATGCAGGAATTTAGAGTCAAAACTTTGGGTTTTGATAATCTCAAAGAAATGTACAGAGACGATCCAGATTTTAAAGAGGCGTATGAGGCATTCGAGAATCCAATTCTCAGGGACAAAATCCAGTGGACCGAATATATGATCTAGGATGGATTATTATTTAGGGGCAATCAGTTATGTATTCCAAAATGCTCCATGAGGGAGAATCTGCTGAAAGAAAAACACATTGGAGGATTGGTTGGACACTTCGATCATGATAAGACATTCTGAAAACTGAATGGCTCATATTTTTGGCTAGGAATGAGGACAAATGTTCATAAATTTGTGGACAGATGTAGAATTTGTCAGCACACAAAGGGAAAAAGGCAGAACACAGGGTTATACCAGCCATTACCCATACCTGGGATGCAATGAGCATGAATTTTATATTGGGGCTGCCAAGAACGCAAAGAGGATTTGATTCAATTTTTGTGGTGGTAGACAAATTTTCAAAGATGGAACATTTTATACCATGTCATAAAATCAGCGACGCAACTCATATTGCGAACCTGTTTTCATAGAAGTTGTCAGACTTCATGGCTTACCAAGAAGTATAGTTTCATATCGAGACACCAGGTTCGTAGGACATTTCTAGAGGAATTTATGGAAGAAGCTAGGGACAAATTTGTCATTTAGCTTAGCTTATCATCCTCAGATGGATGGGCAAACAGAAGTTGTGAACATGAGCTTGGGAGATTTGCTGAGGAGCCTAGTGATTGAACACCACAGTCAGTGGGACCACATTCTTCCATAGGTGGAATTTGCTTATAATGATTCGATCAATAGAAGCACATGGCAGAGTCCATTCCAAATTGTATATGGAATGCAGCCAAGAGGAGTTTATGAATTGAAAGATGTGGAACAAGCTGAATTCAGAAGTGCTGGTGTAGAAGAATTTGCAGAAGCAATGAAGGAGCTTCACAGTCGATTCAAGGAGCGATTGCAGAGTTTGAATCAAGAATACAAGCACAGAGTAGATCAACACAGGCAAGAACTTCAATTTGAAGTTGGTGATCTGATTCTTGCACATATGAGGAAGGAGAGGTTCCCAAGGGGAACATATAACAAACTGAAAATGAAAAAGATTGGACCATGCAAGGTCTAGAATAAATTTGGGTCAAATGCATATGAGATTGAATTACCCGATGGGATCGGAATCTCGTCGATATTCAATATTGCGGATTTGTACCCTTACAGAGCTGGAGAAGCAGGAGAAGAGGATGAACAAAAAGAGGTTCAATGGACTAAAAAAATGCCTATAGTTGAAAAGCCACAGATGGAAAGCATAATTGACAAGAGAGTCAGCAAAAAGACCAAGAGGAAGGAGTATTTTGAATACTTGGTCAAGTGGAAGGGACATCTAGTTGAAGATGCCAGCTGGGAAAATGAAGCAGAAATTCATAAACATGGACAAACCGTGCAAGAGGTCATGAACAGGAGTTTATGAAAATTTTCAAGAGAGGAAGTGTTATAACCCTAAATTGAACCACACATGCTTACCTAGCATCAGGCCAACTCATATCCCTTCTTTGCCAAAAACTATTGAACAAATCTTCTAAAAACTCCATTTTTAAAAGTACACACTAGCTGGCCCACTACAACCCGCGTGTATATAAAAGTACATGCTAGCAGGCCCACTACAGCCCGCGTGTACCCTCAGAATCATGAAAAAAAGGAAATTTGTCGACGGGACAAAAATATATGGGTCAATTAACTGAAACTCTCGGCCATGAATGGCCGAGGGTTCATTCAAAACCCTAGCTCCTTCTAGCCTATAAAAGAAGGGGTAGGGGTATCATTTGGGAGAGGAAAATTATAGTGAAGAAACTCTACCCATTTGCCGAATCCATTGTCCCAACCCTTTAGCCTTTCCTCAAGACAAAGGAGAATTAACGCAAAGCATTTGGAGGACAGAAGAGGAGGATCCCAGGATCAGGATCAAGGAGTGGTGGTCAGTCTCGACTTTGATTGTAAGTTGATTCATTGTTCAAATAATAAAAGAATACTTTTTCCGTCCCAATGCATGAGTTATCTATGGTTTGTTTAATTTATGCTTAATTTCTAACCCTCAAGTAGAAAAATAGCATGCATGCATAGTGGTTTGTCTTGATTGCAGGATTATCTTTGGAAGGAGCAACGCAAGCAAGCGGGCAAAGAACAATGGAGGATCTACACCAAACATCAGTAAAAAGGTTAGTAGTTCCTTTCCATGCATGTATTGTGAAAGAGGGGCTTAAGTTTTGGGTGGTAGGTTAAAAATTAATTTCTTTACGGTCAAAATCTGGATGCAAGTCTGACCCTAGTTTGCTAGTCCGTAGGGTATTTTTCCCAACAACAGAATTGGTGACCATACTGTGGAAGATACTCTTTAGGGTTTCCGGATTTAGTTGAGTTTTTTGGGTAGTTTAAGAGATTAGATTTTCTGTTTCTTTGCCTGTCTTTTTCTGTAAAGCCTGAGCTAGCAAGGAGCATGGTTCTTTATACCAGTTTTCCCTGACTGTTGCTTGACGACAATTGTCAGGACACACAGAGGTACATGTGACCTGCAGAAGGCCAGCACGCGTGTACCCGTGCCCTAACCTCTTATAGCTCACGTGTGAACACTAGCTGTAGAGGTTTCAGTAGTGTGTAGGAGTTCAGAGAGCTTGAGAGGCAGTCCTCCTCTTCCCTATAAAAATTATACATTCTCAGGGGGTTTTCTAGATCCTGTCTGAGTCTTGCTGGTTCACAGTCTTGTCTCAGTTGTCTTGTTGTGTTTTGTTATTCCTTGCAATTATTTTTCTTTCCTATTAGAAGAAGAATCCAAGCCTTCAAGAGACCCTGGTTATCAATACCAGAGGCCTCTTCCTAGTCTAGGCTGCCTGTGTTTATTTTTGTCTTAGAGTTTATACATACACGCGGCCTGTACAAGGTCAGCCCGTGTGTACACGCGTTCTGTTTTAGCTCAGCTCGTGTTTTCATGCATGTTGTTTCAGTGACAGTAGCGTGCTTGACATGATTCTTTTCAATCAGAGTGGGGCAGTCATCCCCTCCTGTGGTGAGAAGTGTTCCTCTCAAGTGTTTGAGTCTAGGGTTGAACAGTCAGTAGGTTAGGGCCTCTTACCCTTAGCCTGTTTTTCCTTAGTTGATAGTTGATAGAAAAGATAAAAAAGAAAAAAATTGTTTTATGGTTTTTAGACAAGCGTAAGAGTCTGTGCTTTCTTGATTGGCATTATGTGTCTTTTCTCTGATTCTTTGCGATCTGCGCTTCAAGCCAAAATTTTGTTTTTTCTTGGTTTTAGGCTTGTCGATATTTTCCCTTTGTTGCCTGATTAGCACGTANAAAAAAAAAAAAAAAAAAAAATCTTTTCATTTTCTTCTTTGTTTGAAGATTGTGTTTCTGCATCAATAGCTAGGGAGAAGTCTTTTTGTTCATAAGTTTTTTGCAGTGCATTTAGAGCATAAGTAGCTCGTAGTTGAGCGAAATTCCTTTATGTTTGCTGCATGAAATCTTAGAAAAAATGAAAAGAAAAAGAAGTCTTTCTTTGTGAAAAGTTGTTGATTTTTGCATTTAATAAAAGTCTTTTGTTTCCAGCTTTTTTCATTTGTTTTTGCTTTGAGTCTTTACACATCATCAATTTCACCTTCATACCCCGTGACGTAAAAACTCCCATAAAAGCAACGCTAATTTAAAATGTATTAGACTTTTTGTTTGTAGGGTTCACAAACTAGTTCAGGACTAGGGCTTTGGATTAGGTTGGAGAGGAAACTCTCCAAGGCCATTCAAAACCAAACATTGGAGTCTGTGATAGGGAGTGTAGAAGTCTAGTTTCATGGAAATTATCCAGGAACCCCCTCTAACACAATGGATAAAAACGAGGTCGCATGCGGAAAGGTAGCGGAGATAACCCCTCCAAAGCCGGACCAAGCGTAGTGGAGAACACATATCGAGGGCTTGTTTTGGGATTCCGTCGTTTGCATTTTCCATGGGGCTTCATGGGTCTCGAATCTGTTCGAGGTCCTCAGTTGTCTTCCAGACCATTTTCTCTCGATACCCTTGACAGGTTTCGGGCTTGATACCCTGCTCATTGTGGTCTACCCGACTTTCGACTGTACCCGCCTGGTGACTGTTCGCGTGCTGGCAAACTAGTTAACAATATTTTTAGGGACATACACATGTGACTGTAGGGGTATACCGCGATACCAAGGAAAGACATCGGGCCATGATTTGCAGATTATACCCGGAGGGTGCTTCCGTGTTCAAGTTGCACTTGCACCGGTAAGTTTCTCTAGTGTTGGTTGTTGTAACTGTTCTTCCAACTAGTTTAGAGTCTACTTGTCTTATCTCTTAGGAGATTCTTTTTTAGTGTGTGTTACTGTTTGAACGTGTAGAATAATTTAGTGTGTCTTGGATCTTCTCACAAAGTGGAGGATCCCGAGCTCCGCCGGTCACGAAGGCTTCTGGGCCTGCCACCGGTTATATTGGAGCCACCCCCGCCACCATTGAGGCGGAAGCTAGACCAACAAGGGTATTTCGAAGCAACCGGGTTACAAACCATTTTTCCCGAACAACTCCCAGAGGAATCAACTGCCAATCTTGGCTCGGTTGAAACCCCAACCATTGATACCTAACCATCGGTTATTATACCAATCCAATTTTACAAACGCCTGTCAGTGCCTCACACAGCTATGGAAACAAACATTGTTACTTCCTCTGGGAATTCTGCCATTCCCACCACCGTTGCTACCATAGGAGAAGCATCTCCTAACTTTTCGTCGTCGGTCCAAGCCACCATGGTCTCGGCCACAACTACATCGCACAGTGGACCGATCCCATCTATAGTGGCGGCCACAACTCCCTTCACACCTAGTGCGACAGGCCCTCCGTTTTCATACGATATGCCTAGTTCAGGTACAAGTCCTGCACTCACTTATTCCACTTTACAGACTTTGGGTCTGGGGGTAGGGAGATCTAACGCTCCTCTGCAAGGTTAAATTGGGGGAATTCCTGTCCCTTTTAACTCTTTTCCTTACGCTGGAGGTCACATCTCTCCTTCGTCCCCTTCGCTTAGTGGTCTGCATCAACAGTCCGTCGGGCAGCCTGCACACACTAGTTCATTTGGAGGTGGGAGTCAAGGAACACCTGCGCAAACTATGTCAGTAGGTTCGTCACCATTTGTTTGGAACGGGATGTTTGGTAACAACACTTTCACATCCACCGCTTTCCCGTCTCGGGCACTCCCATTTTTGGACAGTCTACTCCGACGCAGGGTACTATTCCTGCGCCGGGGGAACATATAGCAGAACCTTGGAACTCAGGACAAGGATCCGTTCCCTCCTCTGGAATGTTGTTCTGGGGTAATTCTTTCCACAGAAAATGGAACCCTAGACAGACTACTATGCCTCTCCCATCAGGACTGGCATGGAGTAATCCTTCCCAAAGTTCATCAAACACAATGAATGCCCAACATCCTATGTCCTTTATGGGAAATCGACCAATGATGTCTCCATAGATGAAAAATCCTTACGCTGGTCAAGGCCATGGTTTCTACCAGAATCTGGGTCAGCAGCCAAACTTTTCCTGGCAACCTGGTGCCAGTCAAACTCCAGGACCCTTTTTCCCGGGCTATCAACAGCAACCCAAACTACAATTCCTGGCGGCGTTACACTTGCCATATTTGACAAGGTTGTTAAATGATCCTATTTGTCATGATCCACGTTGGCCTCCTATGCCAACGAAGTTTCCTTCGGACATTCCAAAGTTCGAGGCCAAGCCTAATGAAGATCTAGGTGATCATGTGACTACCTTCCATCTTTGGTGTTCATCTAACTCATTGAAAGATGACTCCGTCCAATTGCGATTGTTTCAATGCACTCTTATCGGGAGTGTCATGAAATGGTACATCGAGCTTGATCGCTCACGATACTCTTCTTTTGGCGAACTGGCGATGGCCTTTCTTAACCATTTCCAGTTACCTGTGAGATATGATGCTGGTACAGAGTTGCTTGCCAATTTCGAACAGACAACAGCGAACCATATCTTTGATCATATCCGAGAGTGGAGACGTCGAAAGAGTCTAATCAAAGTACTAGTCCCACCAACATTCCTGCTTGAGTGGTTCCTTAAGTCATTGGTCCCACAATTATCCAAAGACGTCCCAACTTCTAGAGTTTTCTCCGAAGAAGATGCCATCAAAAGGGATCAACAGTTTAAGCTCATTTATTCTCAGTCTGGTTTATTATACAACATCCTGCCGGATGCACCACGATTGATACTGGATAAAACTAGACAGAGAGTTGGACCACATGCCGACGGTATTGTTGCTTTAGCACAAACCAAGCCTGTTGAGCAATTGACAAAACAATTGCAACAGTTATCTATCCAACACTCAGCGGCCAGCCAGACTACTTCTTTGGCTGCTCCTCCTACCTAAACGTCGGAAGTACACTCCGTGCATTCGACTAACCCAAAGGCCACCCAGCAGCCTGAAGGAAAGAAAAAACAATGGAAAAAGGGTAAGGGGGAGAAAAAACCCACTGATAATGCTAGCGAGGGAACCACGGAAAAACGGAAGGCGAGGTATCCGTGCAACTTGTGTGCGGAAGACCACCTGACCCATCTTTGTCCTCAAATTGCAGAGGCCCAAAAGTTTGTCACACAGCAACAACAAGCCGTGTTGACTAATCCCTTTCAACATGGGCAAAATCTAACTCAAGCCTCTACAAGTGCTGAAGGGGGCAGCCAAGAAACTTTCCCTCCTACAAAAAATTTCTCATCCGCAAACGTATATATGGTTAGGGGTGATTCTTTCATAACGACTAGAGCACACGACTATAGTAAACCAAGCGCCTCTGAGAAGGGTAAAGAAGTTGAACTCCCATCTCTTCCTCTACAGATCGAGAAGACGTTGGGAGAAACAATGACACTCATTCCAAAGGGTGCATTTAAGAAAGCTTCTCACAACCCAAATGCAAGGGCCGCCCAGAATTACTCTGTGGTGGAAAATTTATCACAAACCCCTTGTGCGATGTCCGCTTTGGAGGTCCTCCAAAGCTGCCCTACTCAGAGGAAAGCCTTGTTAACTTCTTTAGGCTCTACTGAGACTTGTAACCCGGGTACCATCATGCTAGATACAACCGACTTAAAACCTCGTCTGCCTTACCATGTAGCGTTTTAGATAGTAGTGGCTCATCCCACAAAAACTTTTACACGAAATATCTTCCGCATGGTGGTCGACGAGGGCGCCTCGACATGCGTTATGTTGTTAGCATGTTGGAAGGCCATTGGCCAACCCGCTTTGTCTCCCTCACCTACTCTCCTCACTGCGTTCAACGATCCTTCTTTCCGACCACATGGCATCATCCCTTCTTTCCCTGTGCAGTTAGGAGGGAAGACCGTGTGCGTCAAAGTAGAGGTAGTCGATGCCCCCCTCGACTATAATATCTTGTTAGGATGGAGTTTGACTTATTCTATGCAAGCTGTGGTTGCTACAATTTTCTGAGTCTTTTGTTTCCACACGAGGGTCGGATAGTGACCATCTATCAATTGTCCTTCTCTAGACCTGACCTAGCTTTGGGGGCATCCACGATTCCCATGATTGATAATCCTCAACCCAGTGTCATTAATGTAGGAGTTGGTTTGTGCCCATCGTTGATGGGTACCTTCAATTACCCACCTCCTCATGATGATGTCAAGTTTATATCTAATCACCATAAGGTTGAGATTTTTCAAGTTTTGTCGTTCCGAACGACTTACTTTGAGGATCCTTGGATTCTTCCTTCCCCATCAGCCACGATGGATGAGACAGGGAACTCAGGCATGTCCATGCCCTTGTCGACCGCTGAAGTAGCATACTCTTTAGTCCAACAAGCTTCAGCTAACCCTGATCTGACTCCTACACAAGAGTTAGATCCACTTCTAGAGCCTATTTGGGCTTCGGGTTCTCTCGCTAACGTCGATTCATTAGACTTAGTCTTGCCTTTTGACGAAGAAGTAATAAAAAAAATGACTAGTCCATACAAACCTTGGGAAGATCTTCATCACAGATCATATTTCCTCCCAAAGTTAAGCTGAATCAAAGCAGGAGAATTCACCATGACTATGACTGGAGATAGGTCGTTTCATACTAATCCCTTAGCTACACAAAAGATCTATGCTGAGGGTAATATGGCCACCATTTCTGAAACGATACCTATCAATATCTCCAGAACCCCTGGCGTCCTAGACAATGTTTTCGTCGGAGCATACAGCTCCCCCGAGGGGATGCCAGGCATCGACCCACAAAGAGTCTATCATGAGCTAACTTTGTTGTTTTTCAAGCTCGCTTTGAGATCCGAAAGAAACATCTGGAGAGACTGCATTTATGCTTTTCGATCTCGTCCGGATTGACTAAGAAAAGTAACCATTATGGAGTCTTCTTTAAGCCCTTTTCAGACTCCTTAAAGATGAAAAGATTGTCGAGTGACCTTGTTTCTTCACACTCGTTAAACTGGTCCAGAAGAACGTTCCTTAAACGGGTCTCCTTTTAAGCCCTTTTTAGACCATCTAAAAATGAAAAGATTGTTGAGCGATCTTGTGACCTTTCACGCTCGTTAAATTGAAATTTGAAGTCACGTTTGTCCGGCGGTAATTTACCCCTTTTTCGGTCTGGACAGTCAACTGTACAAACAAAGGTATACTCTATCGAATTCCCATTCTTTAGAAGAGTATTCTCAGATATAATTTTATTCCTTTTTCGGGCCTGAGGGACTAAATTTACGAAAAAGAAACCCCCACGAAGTCCATAGTTAAGCTCTTTTCAAACTCCCTAAAATTGAAAAGATCACCGAGTGACCTTATTCTTTCACACTCGTTAAATTGGTCCAGAAGAATATTCCTGACGGAGTCCATAGTTAATCTTTTTTCAGACTCCTTAAAAGTGAAAAAATAGCCGAGTGATCTTGTCCTTGTCACACTCGTTAAAATGGTTTTGAATTGACGTCTAATCGGTGCTAGTTTATCCCTTTTTCGAACCGACTAGACTATTGTCGAAAAAGGTACCCCAGCGGAGTCTCCTTTTATGCTTTTTCAGACTCTCTAAACATGAAAAACCACTGAGCTTACCTTCTCTGGGCTCGTTAAACTTACATCGAAGGACGTTACCATCGTGTGTTCTATCAACAACATTTTCATACCTTACCCACCAACCTTGTGACAGTTTTCTTCTGCGTCTTAACACCTTTGGCCGCCGGAGGATTTTTCCTGAGTATCATTTTACCAGAACATCAGTCTTTTCCTTATGCCTCAAGATTGTATGTTTGCAGTACTCGTTCCTCCATTCTAATGTAATATTCCTTTATTCTTTTTCAAAAACTATCAAAAAGAACAAAAAAATCAAATATACCCCAAAAAGAGGATGGGAAAAGTATTTTCTTTATTGGCAGCATAATGAGTCACCCTTGGATAAAGCACATCTGTCCGTTTGATCATCATACTATGGGATGCAGTACGACCTTAGGAAGCTTTTCTCATTATATAGAGTTGTGTCCTCCACCGTTTGGTTACTCTTCCAAACATATGGGGAGTTTTCATTGCCTCCTACTTCGTAGACTTATGATTAACATATATGTTGCCTGAGTCTTATCACGTGTCGTGCTATTGTCCAAGGGAATTTTTTCACTAAGCCTGAGTCGGCCCCTCTGCAATATGTCTCTTTCCCGCATACCCGACCATCTTGAACGTCCAATCAAGTTCTTGTTCGAAATCATTGAAGCCTTCAGTCTGATCATCAAAGATTATCAAGTCCATAACCGACGAGCCGTCGAAGACCTCTGGGTAGTGCAGTCGTACACTCATATTACACTCCTACCAGAGTTTTAGAAGATTTTGAAGTTGTTTCTCGAGCTCTGAAGTACAACCATCGGGCTGAATCGGCTTCTGGAAGATGGATACTCTATATGTATATCTTTCTGATTTCAAGATGTAGCTTCGCTGTGTATTATTTGTGGCTACTCTTTATAGTTATTTGACATGGATCTACAGTGTATTTGATTGGTAGCCATGGTTCTATTTTATCCCAAGCATGGGTATGCCCGCCTCGGTGAGACATTTGTTATTTTATAGAAGACACCTCCTGGTTCCTGATCCTTGGGGTCACTCATTCAACACATCAGTAAAGATTGGTAAAATATTGGTAATGTATTTCGGCCATCAGATGCTCTTCTGACCTCACACATTAGGGGGCGTCTGTTATAACCCTAAATTGCACCACACATGCTTACCTAGCATCAGGCCAACTCATATCCCTTCTTTGCCAAAAAATACTGAACAACTCTTCTAAAAACTCCATTTTTAAAAGTACACGCTAGCTGGCCCACTACAACCCGCGTGTATATAAAAGTACACACTAGCAGGTCCACTATAGCCTGCGTGTACCTTTAGAATCACGAAAAAAAGGAAATTTTATGACGGGACAAAAATCTATGGGTCAGTTAACTGAAACTCCCGGCCATGCATGGCCGAGGGTTCGTCCAAAACCCTAGCTCCTTCTAGCCTATAAAAGAAGGGGTAGGGGTACCATTTAGGAGAGGAAAATTATAGCGAAGAAACTCTGCCCATTTGCCGAATCCATTGTCCCAACCCTTTAGCCTTTCCTCAAACCAAAGGAGAATTAACGCAAATCATTTGGAGGACAGAAGAGGAGGAGCCCAGGATTAGGATCAAGGAGCGGTGGCCAGTCTCGACTTTGATTGTAAGTTGATTCATTGTTCAAATAATAAAAGAATACTTTTCCAGTCCCAACGCATGAGTTATCTATGGTTTGTTTAATTTATGCTTAATTTCTAACCCTCAAGTAGAAAAATAGCATGCATGCGTAGTGGTTTGTCTTGATTGCAGGATTATCTTTGGAAGGAGCAATGCAAGCAAGCGGGCAAAGCACAACGGAGGATCTACACCAAACATCAACAAAAAGGTTAGTAGTTCCTTTCCATGCATGTATTGTGAAAGAGGGGTTTAAGTTTTGGGTGGTAGGTTAAAAAGTAATTTCTTTACGGTCAAAATATGCATGCAAGTCTGACCCTAGTTTGCTAGTCCATAGGGTATTTTTGCCAACAACAGGAAGTATGATGCAGGAGCATTGTAAGCAGCTAGCCAAGAAAGCAACATAAAAGGTGGAACACAGCTGGAAGACCTCCAACGCACATTTTTAAAATGTTTTTGAAGCATTAATGTAATGATTAAAGGGAAGCATACTTGCATATTGTAAGCAAATCATGAGTGATTCACTCTCATCTGTAGAAGGTAGAGGCATTTATGCATAGTTAATGAAAGTAGGTAGGTCTGAATTATAGATTAGACAATTTAGAGAGCAGGAGGGAAAATGGATATAGACACCCTCATATTTGTATCATTAGATCATTAGAACATTAGCATAGAGCTGTAGCAAAGAGCTAGAGAGAAGAACCCATGTACAAAAGATTTGAATTAATACATGAAGCTTTGAATCAAACTTATGGTGTTATGATGTTTTCTTTGTATACATGTTGAATGGTATGTTGATAGTTGTTTTATTCTCTCTGTTATGCATTTACTTTTATACTAAGTTGAATGTATGATTTCATATTAAATGTTTGAAGTCTGAGAGAAGAAAGAGAATGAGTTTCAATTGTTTCTCTTCCTGAGAGAGAATTTCCTACAAGGAGTGCAGTGAAACGTCCGCAAGGAGTGAGTTGACAAAGGTTCATAGTTTATCTCTGGAAGCTCAGGAGGGATACCGTTGTTCTCATTCCAGTAGAAGTGCAATTGAAGCACAAGAGCCATGCAAGGGATGCGCAGGCTAACTGAGTCCTTAGGAGTTATTAACTAAGATGAAAGAGAGAAAGACTATTGTCACAGAAGGTGCACAGAGTCAAGAGTTCAAATACGTTGAAGTATTTGAAGGATTTCCACAAGGAGTGCGTGTAGGAGTCTCCGTGAAGACCTGAGTTTGAGAAGAAAGCTCAGAAGGGTTAGGGCCTTTGAATCATTCAAAAGAAAACAAGAAGCTAAATTCATTTTGCAGAAGTCATGCCCTAGAGAAGGATCGCAGAGTCAATTTTGAGCCAGATGTCCTGAGGACGAGTGATCAAGACACAGAGGGGAGGAAAGCCCGAAATCACAAGTCGCAGCAAAATATTTGTAAGAATTTAGGGAATCGGCATTTCAGTATTCCTATTGACAAGGAGTAGAGTGCTCCACATAAGAAGCTCCAAAATCGCGAAATGTGAAATACCTTTGGAGGAGCGTTTCGACATTTTGGCATTTCAAGATCAGGGATCTCGAAGAGAAAGTGATTTGGAATTTAGAGTTTCTAACTCCCGGTTCGCAAAATCCTGAGGAAGAAAACCATTTCGGCATTTCAGTAATTCGGGGTTTGAAAGGAATATGAGGTAAAGAGTTTGAGATCAAGCATCACGAACTCCCTGTACGCAAAATCATGCCAACCATCAGATCAAGGAGATATCCACAACCATTGATCTCCTTGGAAGTGGGATACCAACATTTATGTATTTCGGGGTTTGGGATACTGGAAATACTGATGAAAAGGAATGGGGAGCAATAAAGGGAAAATTCTGAAGTCGTGAAGTGCGACAGGACTTAGAGTGGACTTTCGAGATTTTGGTACTTTGGATTTTGGGACTCTGGGAGTCAAGAGACAGAGTTGCACATCATCGTAACTCCTGAAATCAGGAAGACAGGAAAGCCAAAGTCAGTGGCGAGAAGGGTATAGTGTTTGGTATTTCGAGTTTCGGAGGTCGAAGAGGTAAGGTGCTCGACAACAGGATTCACGAACTCATGAAATCTGGTATCCCGAAAGGAAAAGGGGAAAGTCCCAATGTCAGTTGGGTGTTGATCGTGGAGTTCAAGCCAGTGAAAAGATCACGTGAGCATAACTCAGAAGGACCTGTAGTAGCCGAAAAAATACAAAATTTAATTTGATTTAGCATATAATTCTTTCTCATACAAAAATAATTCAATCACCAACATATGAGCATATGATATTCGAAAAAAATTAAAATTTTATCCACAGCATAAGAATTACTTAACAGAATAAATAAAATTACCTCTCCCTAATGCTAATTTCCCCGTCAAACTGGTTGTTCGTTGCTAAAACTATGTCAAACACGGCCCAAAACCGTGTTTCCACCCTGCCAACTAGGATAGCTTCCTAGCTCTAGGATACCATATGGATATCCTGGCCCCCGTGCCCAAAACCTCCAGCAAACCGGTGCCCCCTGTACTGATCCTTTCCCCGACTCCCCAACTCAAACTCTCTCCAGCAAATCCCCCAAATCCAAGAGAACCCTCCCCAAAATCCAAGTAGAATGATAATCCCCTCTTCCGTAAACCCTCTTCCGCTCATATCCCTCCTTCACCACCCTTTCTCCTCATTTATTTATTTACCTACACATTTATTATCTCATCCGATTATTAATGCTTTATCCTATTATTAGTGCTCCTTATCCTTATTTATTAATGCTTCTTATCCCCTAGTATACGCAGATCATTTAATTAAACAATATAATTTATTAACCCTCTTAAATTTATTACCCTGTTCATTCAATGCGATAGGTATTTAATTAATTAATTAATTAATCAAAATTATAACCATTAATTAATTAATTAATATTTAATTAATATCATTATACCAATCTTTGTTTAGTTAATAACATGTTAGGAAAAATTAATTACCTAATAAATTTTTTACTTAATAATCCCTAAGCATATATTCAACTAGGGTTGTTACAGGACTTGTGACATACACTCAGTTGGGTGTGTGAATAAATTTCCCGAAGGGGAAATTGAAGAGCCATTTAGACTCTAAGGGGGAAAAATTAAAATATCCTCTGCGGACTCCGACCTGAGGTTTGGGGGTCTACGTCACCTTCATTCCTTGTGAAGACTGTCTTTTCTGTGTCTGGTACCTAGTTTTAAGTGCACCTCATACCTAGACCCTTTTCCTCATGCTTTTACTAAGAGCTGCGAGGTAGCTGGTTGTCATAATACAATTTCAACTGGCTCCCATTCACCAAACCTTCCTTCCATTCTCCATTCAAAGTCTTCAACTACGCAGATCCTCCTTCTGTAACATAGGCAACCTCATATGGCCCATGCCATTGCGTTCTAAACTTCCTAGGATGCTTCATGAACTTACTGTCATATACCAGTATCATTTCACCTTGCTTAAATACCTTCTTCTTGATATGTCTTTCGTGGTAGGCCTTCTCTCTTTCCTTCTGAACTTGCTGGTGAAATCCTTCAATGAGTTGGTATTCTTCCGGTTCGACCAACTGCACAAGCCTCTCTCAAACAACACCAGTGTCATCCATATCTGTAAAGGCATAAATTATTAAGTTGGGTACCAAATATTCCATTGGGACAATGATTTCGAGACCATACACCAACTTGAAGGGGGTCTGCATGGTCAGTTTATTGCAAGTGGTTCTATAGGCCCATAATATTGCTGGTACTCTTAAATCCCAGTCATCCATGTTCACACTGCAATTCTTCATTAGCGTTGTCTCCAAGATCTTGTTGAATTCTTCAACTGTCCCATTCGCTTGTGGATGGTAAGTTGTGCTCTTCTGATGATGGACTACAAATTCCTCATTCAAGGCTTCAATTTTTTTATTGATGAAATGTGTGCCTTGATCGCTCATAAGGATCTTTTTGCATCCAAACCTTGTTATGATTTCATCAAGTATGAAGCGCGTAGCTGTAGTGGCACTACAATCCTTAAATTATCTTGCTTCGACCCATTTGGTCAAGTACTTCGTCGCAGTGATTATGTACCTTTCTCCCGTGCACTTCCCTGGTGGGTTAATAGGTCCCACGAAGTCAATGGCCCATTTATCAAATTCTCAAATGCTTGTAGGGTCAGCTGTGGTGCTAACGAAATTTCATCTCTTCTGGATGGTTTCCTAACTCTTTGGCATACATCACAGGCCCTGTAATAGTCCTTAGCATCTATGTGTAAGGTAGGCCACCAAAGGCCACCTCTAAGAACCTTTTGTGCAGTTGCCTTCCCTGTGTAGTGTCCTCTTGCGATGCCTTCATGAGCTTCGGCGAGGATCAACGATCTTTCTTCCTCCATAACACACCTCCTTAGTATCTCATCAGGTCCCATCTTGTACAGTTATCCATCTATAAGTGAAAAGTTTGTAGCGCACACTACTAGATGTTTCTTTTGGGTGATTGTATATTCACTAAGTGCCATTCCTGTTGACATGAATTGGACTATTTCAGGAAAGTGGTCATCAATATTTCTAATGTGTACCAATTGTGCATCTGACAGTGTATCCTCCAAGCTAGTAGGATCTTCTCCATGTTCCAATCTCAACAAGTGGTCACGACCTTTTTTCATTCTTCTTGGCTTAACCACAATCTCAAAATCGTATTACTAAAATAAAATAATCCATCTGCATATTCTCCCCTCCAACACTGGCTTGTTGACTAGGTATTTCAACACAGAGTGATCAGTAAACATTTTAAAGTGTCCTCCCAACAAGTAATGGCTAAAATTTTGCAGCGCATACACCATGGCTATCCCTTCTCTTTCGGTAGTGGTGTAATTAATCTCTATTGTGGATAGTTTCCTACTAGCAAAAGCTAACAGGTGGTCGATGTCTCCTATTCCTGAATGTGCTAACACAGATCCTAATGCAATAGAAGATGCATCGACATGCACGTGAAATTCCTTGCTCCAATCTGGAAAACCCAGAATAGGCACAACAACCATTTTCTGTTTCAGCGTGTCAAATCTCTGATGGAATTCTTCTGTCTAGTGAAATTGACAATATTTCTTCAAAAGATTCTTCATGGGTGTTGTAATCTAGGAATAAACTTTAATGAACTTCCTGTAATATCTAGTGTGTCCCAGTGCAGTGCACAACTGTTTGACTAAAGTAGGAGGGAGTAGATCAACGATGAAGGAAATTTTAGATGGATCTACCAGCAATCCCTGCTTTCATACAATATGACCTAACAAGACTCCAAAAGGTGAAAAGAAAATGTAGTTCTTCATGTTTAAGGCAATCTGAAAATGCCTGCACTTGTCAAACATTAGGCTTAAACATTTGATATGATTTTTCAATAAACTAAAACAATCCAATCATCAAAGTATGCTTCTAGAAACTTATGTAGGAACTCCTTGAATGCTTTGACCGCCACCCTAGAAAATATGACTGGGTCATTCTTCAATCCAAATGACATTACTATATATTGGTAGGATCTCCATTCTATGGAAAAGATGGTCTTATGGCGATCTTCCTTGGCAATCTAGATCTGATGGTATCCTGAAAATCCATCTATAAAAGAATATACCTCCTGGCCTCCTACATTATCTAACACTTCGTCAGTGAATGGCATAGGGAAGGGTTCATGCAAACATGAATCATTCATCTTCTTGAGATCTACACAAATCTTGATCTCTCCTGTCTTTTTGTATTGCACCACCATAGGGCTAATCCATTCCGATTCTTCGACATGTTCTATAATCCCTGCTTCCAGCATTCTTTCGAGCTTAATCTTCACTTTCTCCTTATATTTAGGGTTCAATCTGTAGGGTCTCTGTTTGAATGGTCTTGCATCTATTTTCAAAGGGATTCTCATCTCTACCATAGGCCCTTTAATGCCCTTCATAGTGAAATTGATTGGAAAAAAGTCCTGATACTCATGTAGCAATTTTGTGATTTTGTTAATAGTGGCAACATCCCAATAATCTCCAAAATTTGCAAGCTTCAGTGTTTTCTCTGTTCCAATATTGAATTTCTTGATCTTGGTTAGTTGTCCAATAAATGGTATCTCAACTTCTGGTCCTTCCACATGTCTTTGTAATGCATGAGCATCGTACAAAGACAAAAGCATGCGCCTATCCAAATGAGCAGCTGGACACGCAGATGGAAAAAGAGCACCTTTTTATGAACAACGTTTTGAATTTTGAAACTGAAGTATTAATGTAATAAGCTAGGAAGAACATACTTGCATTTATATCTTGGAGATTGTAAACAGATCTTGAGCGATTGCTCTCATCTGCCAAATTGTAATAGGCATTTAAGTCTGTTAATGAAAGTAGGTAGATTTGAATTAAGAGATTAGACAGTTTAGAGAGTAGGACGGAAAACAGATATAGATACCATCACCCTTGTATTATTGGATCATTATAACAAAAGAAGAGATATTTTTCATAAGCTGTTGATGCATAGCAAAGAGATGTAGAGAAGAACCCATGTACAGAAGCACTTGAGTTAATATATGAAGCTTTGACTCAATTTTCATGGTGTTATGATGCTTACTGTTTACATTTGCTGAATGGTATGCTTACAGTTGTTTTATTCTCTCTTTTTATGCATTTGTTTCAATGCTATGTTGAATGTGTGATTTCATGTTGAATGTATGAATTCTGAGAGAGAAGAATGAGTTTCAATTATTTCTCTTCCTGAGAGAGTTCCTACAAGGAGTGTAGTGAAACGTCCACAAGGTGTGTTTCGACGAAGGTCTAAGTTTTATCTTAGAAAACTCAGGAAGGATATTGTTGTTCTCATTCCAACAGAAGTGCAGGTGAAGCACATAAGACATGCAAGGTGTGTGCAGGCTAGTTGAAGCCTTAAAATTTATCAACTAAGGTTGAAGAGTGAAGGAATGTTGTTGTTGAGAGTGCATAGAGTCGAAGAATCAAATACACAGAAGTATTTGAAATATTTCCACAAAGAGTGCATGCAGGAGTCCTTTCAAGACTTGAGGTTGCAATAGAAATCTCAGGAGGATCAACGATTTTGAAGTATTCAAAGGAATACGGGGAGCTGAATCATCACGCAGAAGGTTAAGTTCTGGCGAATGAACATTGGCTCGTTTCACAGAGACTCTTGAGGAAGAAATCGAACGGTCGAAATTCTCCGTGGAGAACTCGCGAAGTCATGAGGACCGTAGGATCCAAAGGAGTTATAGGGTGGATAAGGATTGGATGAATCGATCACTTTGGTTTCAAGAATCAACGAGGACCGTTGATCGTGGTCAGTTGAGCATCAGATCATTTCGGTGTTTCGGGGTTTGTAGGTTCAAGTGCAGGCCAAAACCTTTGGGCACTCACTTCCTGAATCATGAAGAGGATTATTGAGGGAGTAATTGAATGGCAGAACCACTTCCTAGAGAAGTGCCAAAGACTCGAGAGCCATTAGATCTTGCAAAGGAGCGAGGGAGTTAAGGCGAGTGTCTTTTCAATCACCATAAGCTCATGAGAGATAGGGGTCGTTGGATTCAATTCAACGAGAGCCGTTGGATCTCATGAGAATTCTCATTTCGAGAATTTAGGGATTGTTGTGACAAGTGTTTTGGGATTGAGAGTTTCAAACTCCTGGTACTCGGAAGACCGAAATAATGTGGGTCGTTGGATCAAATGAGAGCCTATAGCTATTGATCTCGTGGAAGGCACCATTTCGGATTTTGAGGTTTTGAAGTGATAGAAAAATGGTTGTCAAAGGGTTTTTCAAGTTCCGAAATCTAGAAAGCCTAAGTGGACAGGTGGCAAAAATCCATGTGAGAAACAAAGTATAGTGGGGAAGAGAGGTGGCGTGTACCCGTCACCAGGTGGAGTCAATCTTTGTTGATTGTTTCAGGTGTTGGAGGTTGGAGAACCAGGAGACTTGTATCTGGATTCGCAAAGTCGTGAAGTCCGAAACTCCGAATCGATGAAAATTTTCGTTGGGGAGCCAGCCTTTATTGAACACATCAGGGTTCGACATTTCGGTAGTTTCGAAGACAAGAGGTCGGGTTCTTTGCATTAGAATTCTTGAAGTCGAGAAATGCGACATAGTTGTGGAGGAGGACGTGACCAAAGCTTTCAGAAATTCAATATTTCGGGTTTCGAAGGGTTGAAGAGTCATAAAATCAATAACAGGATTCACAAAGTCACTAAACTTGAAGTCCCGATTCGGCAAAGGGCGCATTCATATTGTTGGTCAGGAGATTTGGGTTGATGCCTTGTGTTTGATCACGTAGGAATACCTATAAGAACCCGTGGAAAACATTTTTGTGTGTGTGTGGGATTCCCTATGGACGAATCGAAGAGTCAATTTGACTCACGGGAAGATTTAGAACGATCCTGCGCAGATCTTGACCCGAGGGTTGGGGTCTGCAGCTAGTGTGGTATCAGAGCTCAGAACAAGTTCTTTTCTTTCTGTAGCAGAGAGAACAGGGGAAAATTTTATAGCCATGCCACCGAGAAGAAGAGACAGGCCAATGCCAATGCCTAATCCAGCAAGAGAAAGAGAAACGTGTGAGTTACGTGCCAAGCTTGATGCCATGGAGACAACACAGAGGCACACATTCAACATTGGGGATATCAGTGAGGCTGAAAGTGAAAATGAAGCTGGAAACGAAGGAGAAGAGAATGCAGTCGAATATGCTATAGATGAACGCCTATTCAGGGTTGTTGCAAGGATAGGTGCCAAAGAAAAAATGGAGATTCCCATGTATGAAGGAAAATTGGATGTTGAAGAGCTTGTAGACTAGATTAAATCTCTAGACAAGTACTTCGACAATGAGGATGTCGAGGAAGACAAGAAATTCAAACATGTTATTACTAGACTTAAAGGGCATGCGACACTATAGAGGGATGAACTGCAGGCAGATAGACACTGCAAGGGCAAGCAGAAAATTAAAAGTCGGGATAGAATGGTTGCAAAGATGAAGGCCAAATTTATACCCAGGGATTATCAAATCACTCTGTTTCAGAGGATGCATAATTTGAGACAGAAGCTGATGTCAGTGAAGGAATACACTGAATAATTCTACAAGATAAACATCAGAGCAGGTCATCGGGAAAGCGATGATGAAAAAGTTTTTAGGTACATGAATGGTCTACGATATGACATCCAAGATGAGATGAGCATGATGACCATCCAAAATGTGGAAGATGCTTATCAGATAGCTCTGAAAGGCGAAGAGAAGATGAGTCGGAAACAAGGTCAAAGAGGCCGAGGTAGAAGTCAAGCCAGAGGCAAAACAATTTCCCAAGACAGACCTCAGAAATCTAAAGAAGAGGGGAAGAAACCTCAAACTCAACATGAGAGAGGAGGAATCTCACAGAGAGGGTAGTATGCTAATAAAAATACTTTTCCTCGAGCTAGAGGAAGAGGAAGAGGCAGAGGCGGTGAAGTAAAATTCTTTGTCTGTGGAAAAATCGGACATAAATCCTATGAGTGTCCAGATAAGAAGAAAGATGGTGGTGAAAATCACATTTTCGAAGCTCAAGGGTGGAATGTTGAGGCAAAATACGCTGAGGGTGAAAGATCTTTGATGATGAGGAAAGTTCTCTTGAAGTCGGAGAAGGAGGAAGAGAACCCAACCCAAAGAAACAGCCTGTTTCAGACTGCTTGCAAAACCAAAGACAAGGTATGCAAGGTCATAGTGGACAACGGTAGCACAGACAATCTTGTATCTACGTAGATGGTAGAAAATCTGGAACTGGAAACTGTTTCACATCCAAGCCCATACAGAGTTTCGTAGCTACAAAAAGGACATCATGTAAATGTCACTAAACAGTGTTTAGTTGAATTTAAAATAGGAGGATATAAAGATGAAATATTATGTGATGTCATTCCCATGGATGTTTGTCATCTATTGCTGGGTAGACCATGGAAGTATGATAGAAACTTAGTTCATGATGGGAGAAAGAACACTTACACCCTAGAGAGAAATGGTAGGACTCACATGTTGTTTCCAATTAAATATAAAGAGGTGAAAACAGAGACGAGCAACACTGTACTTCTCATGAGTGGTAAGGAACTTCTTAATGAGGTTAAGAAGAAGGAAGACACACAATTCATTGTGGTCAATAAGCCCAAATTGTTTTTGACCAGTATGAGGATAGATGATTTACCAGAAGAAATCCAAGAGTTGCTAGAAGAGTTTGTTGATATAGTAGTGGACGAACTACCTCGTTCGTTGCCACCTATCATAAGTATAAGCCATCATATTGATCTTATACCTGGATCCAGTTTTTCAAACAAAGTAGCGTACAGGTTGACACTGCAGGAAAATGGAGAAGTTAAGAGGCAGGTCCAGGACTTAATGGACAAAGGATTGATTCAAGAAATCTTGAGTCCATGCGTTGTTCCAATAGTGCTCATCCCAAAGAAAGATGGAGGCTAGAGAATGTGTATAGACTCAAGGGCGATCAATAAGATTGCCATCAGATACAAATTTATATTGCCAAGGATGGACAACTTGATGGATTGCCTGAGTGGAGCAAGATTTTTTTCAAAGATTGATTTGAAAAGCAGATATCATCAAATTCGAATTAGAGAAGGTGATGAATGGAAGACAACATTCAAGAAGAATGAGGGGCTATATGAATGGCTTGTCATGCCATTGGGTTTAAAAAATACACCCAATACTTTCATGAGATTGATGAACGAAGTCCTGAAGGATTTCATAGGGAAATTCGTCATTGTATATCTTGATGATATATTAATTTTCAGCAAAAGAGGAGCAGAGCACTTGACGCATTTAGCTATAGTAATGAGAAGATTACAGCAAGAGAAATTGCTAGTAAATATGAAGAAGTCATCATTTATGAGGACATAACTCATTTATTTGGGTTTTGTTATCTCTGCAAATGAGTTGAAGATGGATCCAGAAAAGGTAGATGCAATTAAGAATTGGCCATCGCCGAAGAGTATATTTGAAGTAATAAGCTTCCATGGTTTGGCTAGCTTCTACAGGAAATTCATATGAAACTTCAGTGGAATTAGTGCACCAATGATGGATGGTGAAGAAAAGACATAAATATTTTCACTATATAGAAGAAGCAAAGAAGAGTTTCAACCTGCTGAAGAAGAAGATCACGGAGCAACCAATTCTAGTTTTACCGGATTTTAGCAAGACATTCCAGGTTAGATGTGACGTGAGTGGATTTGCAATTGGAGCGATCTTGAGCCAAGACGATAGGTCGATCAGATATTTCAGTGAAAAACTGAATGAGGCAAAGATCAAGTACTCAACATATGACAAAGAGTTCTATACAGTCATACAAGCATTGAAGAAATGGAGACATTATTTGGTTCCTAAAGAGTTTGTTTTGTACAGTGATAATGCTTTACAATTCATGACTCAACAAGAGAAGTTGAACCAAAAAAATGTTAAATGGGTTGAATTCATGTAAAATTTTACTTTTGTGATTAAGCATATTTCTGTAACTACTAACAAAGTTGTTGATGCTTTGAGCAGGAAATGTTTTCTTATGTAGGAATTCAGAGTCAAGACTTTGGGTTTTGATAACCTCAAAGAAATCTATAGGGATGACCCAGATTTTAAGGAGGCATCTGAGGCATCTGACAATCCAATTCTCAGGGACAGAAGCCAATGGACCGAGTATATGATATAGGATGGGTTATTATTCCATGGAAATCAACTGTGTATTCCAAAATGCTCCATGAGGGAGAACCTGCTGAAGGAAAAACACAGTGGAGGATTGGTCGGACACTTCGGTCATGATAAGACGTTCTCAAAGTTGAGTGGCTCATATTTTTGGCTAGGGATGAGGACAGATGTTAAGAAATTTGTGGACAGATGCAAAATTTGTCAGCACACGAAAGGGAAAAGACAGAAAAGAGGGTTATATCAACCATTACCCATACCAGAAAGGTCGTGGGACGCAGTGAGCATGGATTGCATATTGGGACTGCCAAGAACACAAAGAGGATATGATTCAATCTTTGTGGTATTCGACATATTTTCAACGATGGCACATTTCATACCATGCTAGAAAACCAGTGACGCAACTCATATTGTGAACCTGTTTTTCAAGGAAGTTGTTAGATTTCACAGCTTGCCAAGAACTATCGTTTCTGATCGGGATACAAAGTTCGTTGGACATTTCTGGAGGACCTTATGGAAAAATCTGGGGCAAGTTTCTCTTTTAGCTTAGCATATCATCCTCAGACGGATGGACAGACAGAGGTCGTAAATAGGAGCTTGGGAGATTTATTGAGGAGCTTAGTGACTAAACACCACAGTCAGTGGGATCACATTCTGCCACAGGCGAAATTCTCTTATAATGGTTCGCTTAACAGAAGCACAGGGTAGATTCCATTCCAGATTGTATATGGAATGCAGCCAATGGGGAGTTTTTGAATTGAAATATTCAGAACATGATGAATTCGGGAGTGCTAGTGTAGAAGACTTTGCAGAAGGAATGAAGGAGATTCACAGCCGAGTCAAGGAGCGATTGCAGAGTTCAAGTCAAGAATACAAGCGGAGAGCAGATCAACACAGGTGAGAACTTCAATTTGAAGTTGGTGATCTGGTTCTTGCGCATTTGAGGAAGGAAAGGTTCCTGAGGGGAACGTATAACAAATTGAAGATGAAAAAGATTGGACCGGGAAAGGTCATAAGGAAATTTGGGGCAAATGCATATGAGATTGAATTACCCGATGGGGTCAAAATCTCACTGATATTCAATGTTGCATATTTGTACCCTTACAGAGCTGAAGAAGCAGGAGCTGAAAATGAGCAAGAAAAGGTTCAATGGAAAAAACAAATGCCTGTAGCTAAAAATCCACAAATGGAAAGCATAATCAACAAAAGGATTAGTAAAAAGACCAGGAGAAAAGAGTATTTTGAATACTTGGTCAAATGGAAGGGACACCCAGTTGAAGATGCTAGTTGGGAAGATGAAGCATACATTCATAAGCATGGACAGACCATGTAGGATCTCATGAACAAGATTTCATGAAAATATTCAAGCGAGGGAGTATGATGCAGGAGCATCGTACAAAGCCAAAAGCATGTGCCTAGCCAAAGGAGCAGCTAGACGCGCAGATGGAAAAAGAGCATGTTTTTATGAACAACATTTTGAATTTTGAAACTGAAGTATTAATGTAATAAGCTAGGAGGAACGTACTTGCATTTATATCTTGGAGATTGTAAATAGATCTTGAGTGATTTCTCTCATCTGTCAAATTGTAATAGGCATTTAAGTCTATTAATGAAAGTAGGTAGATTTGAATTAAGAGATTTGACAGTTTAGAGAGTGGGAAGAAAATGGATATAGACACCCTCACCCTTGTATTATTGGATCATTAGGATAGAAGAAGAGAGTTTTTTCATAAGCTGTTGAGGTGTAACAGAGAGTTGTAGAGAAGAACCCATGTACATAAGAACTTGAGTTAAATATGAAGCCTTGACTCAATTTTCATGGTGTTATAATGCTTACTATTTACATTTGTTGAATGGTATACTTACAGTTGTTTTATTCTCTCTGTTTATGCATTTGTTTCAATGTTGTGTTGAATGTGTGATTTCATGTTGAATGTATGAATTTTGAGAGAGAAGAATGAGTTTCAATTGTTTCTCTTCCTGAGAGAGTTCCTGCAAGGAGTGTAGTGAAACGTCCGCAAGGTGTGCGTCGACGAAGGTTTGAGTTTTATCTCATAAAGCTCAGGAAGGATATCGTTGTTCTCATTCCAACAGAAGTGCAGGTGAAGCACATAAGCCATGCAAGGTGTTCACAGGCTAGTTGAATCCTGAAAATTTATCAACTAAGGTTGAAGAGTGAAGGACTACTATTGCCGAGAGTGCGCAGAGTCAAAGAATCAAATACACAGAAGTATTTGAAAGATTGCTGCAAAGAGTGCGTGCAGGATTCCTTTTGAGACTTGAGGTTGCAATAGAAACCTCAGGAGGATCAGCACTTTTGAATTATTCAAAGGAAGATGGGGAGATGAATCATCGCGCAGAAGATTAAGTTCCAGTGAAAGAACATTGGTTCATTTCACAGAGACTCTTGAGGAAGAAATCGAACGGTTGAAATTGTCTGTGGAGAACTCGCGAAGTTGCGAGGACCGTAGGATCCAGAAGAGTTACAGGGTGGATAAGGATTAGACGAACCCATCACTTTGGTTTCAAGAATCAACGAGGATCGTTGATCGTGGTCAGTTGAGCATCAGATCATTTTGGTATTTCGGGGTTTGTAGGTTCAAGTGCAGGCCAAAACCTTTGGTCACTCACTTCCCCTAATAACGAAGAGGATTATTGAGGGTGTAATCAAATGACAGAACCACTTCCTGGAGAAGTTTCAAAGACCCGAGAGCCATCGGATCTTGCAAAGGAGTGAGGGAGTTAGGGCGAGTGCCTTTTCAATCACCATAAGCTCAGGAGAGATAGGGGTCATTGGATTCAATTCAATGAGAGCCGTCGGATCTCATGTGAATTCTCATTTCAGGAATTCGGGGATTGTGGCGACAAGTGTTTTGGGATCGAGAGTTTCAAACTCCTGGTACCCAGAAGCCCGAAATAATGTGGGTCATCAGATCGAACGAGAGCCTATAGCCGTTGATCCCATGGAAGGCACCATTTCGGATTTCGAGGTTTTGAAGTGATAGAGAAACGACTGTCAAAGGGTTGTTCAAGTTCCAAAAGGCAGAAATCTTGAGTGGACAGGTGGCAAGAATCCAAGTGAGAAACATAGTACAGTGGGGAAGATAGGTGGCATGAACCTGTCGCCAGGTGGAGTCAATCTTTGTTGACTATTTCGGGTGTCGGTGGTTGGAGAAATGGGAGACTTGTATCTGGATTCATGAAGTTGCGAAGTTCGAAACTCCGAATTGACGAAAAGTTTCTTTGGGGAGCCAACCTTTGCTGAACGCATCGGGGCAGGGATGATTTTAAGGATGGAAATTTATTTTAAAATGTAGAAACCTTGGCGAATATTACTAATCCTTCATATGCCAACTATAAATGATTGGCGATATTTTTGTAAAAATATTCAAATTTCTAAGGATTTTATATAGTTTTTATAAAATTTTGGCGATTTTTAAGGTAAAATAATTTTATCCTATAGAAATTGGGGGAATTATTTTTAAAATAGTGAATCTTGTTTTTGGAAAAACCATGAAAAATTAGCTCACTAGCGAAATTTAGCCCCTAAAATCATCCCTGCATGGGGGTTCGGCATTTCGGCAGTTTCAAAGACAAGAGGTCGGGTTCTTTGCATTAGAATTCCCAAAGTCGTTAAATGGGACACAGCTGTGGAGGAGGATGCGACCAAAGATTTCAGAAATTTGATATTTTGGGTTTCGAAGGGTTGAAGAGTTAGAAACTCAACAACAGGATTCGTGAAGTCACGAAACCCGAAGTCCCAATTCGGCAAAGTGCACGATCATATTATTGGTTAGGAGATTTGGGTTGATGCCTTGTGTTTGATCACATGGGCAACCTATAAGGACCTATTGAAAACATTGTTGTGTGTGTGTGGGATTCCTTGTGGAGGAATCAAAGAGTCAATTTGACTCAGGGGCAGATTTAGAATGATCCTGCACGAATCTCGACCCGAGGGTCGGGTTCTGCAACACTTTCGCCTTCTGTTTTTGCAATATTCACCTTCCTAGGATCATCGTCTTCATCAATATTTATGTTGTAACAGCCTTGCATTTTATGGAGAGTCACAATCCATTCATCCTCTTCTTGTTCTAAATGGAGGCTAGGTGCCTCCTTGAACACTTTCTATCTTACACCATGTAATGCTTGATCTACTGTAGGATATTGGATTTCGAATAAAAAGGTAGTAACAAATTTATGATTCATACCTTCCCAATCTGCAGTGATGAGGTGTAGTTCTCCTTGAAGGTACCAATTGAAATGGGTTGTGTCTAGCATGTTAATGAATTTTTGCACCCACTACTCTGGAGGAATTTTTCTCCATGTTTCCTCACAACTTCGCACATGGTCCCTCAGGCAGCTCCGACCTGTTTATCTAACTTCACACCCTTCTACTTGCACCGAGAACTGCATTGTCATCAGAGTACGATGTTGTACCCATTTTGTAATGTTATTTTTGTGTTCTCCCCACCATCTTGATGGCGTGGATTTCAACACCTCATCCATTTCCAACAATTGTTGTTGCGTTGGTACACTTTCTTCAAAGTCCGAAAAGAATGTTTCTAAAGGATTTATACCATCAAAGGTGGGTAAGTGACTTATTGTTGTGTCAATCCAGCGTACTTCACTGGTTAATCTAGCACATCTCCTTGTAGATACTTCGTTCAGTTTGTTCTGCCAATTCTCCAGTGCTTCTTCTGAATCTGATGAACTTGTGTTGTCACTTCGCTAGATTAAATTTCCATCCACTGTAGGATTAATGTAATCCCATTGTCTGGTTGTTAAATAATATATGTTTTCTAGTTCATATGCGTGGTCTTCTTCTCTGATGGGCTATGTGTATCGCTGACCTTCATCAGGATCTAAACGTGCACTGACCCTAAGGCCATCTCCTTCAAACTTCATTCGTCTTTTCTTTAAATCGAACACAGTGGAATTATTGAAAGCCCAATCAATTATTAATAGCACAGGGTAAGGTAAATTATCATAAACTATCTCAATTACCTTGAAGTATGAAAATTTACTCACTCCGTCGATGTCCACAGGGACATGTTCCAATCTTCCAAAGGGGCTTACAGCTTGTTGATTAGCCTTCCTAAGTCTGATAGGGGAATAGATCAACTTAGTTTTTCCCATCAGTGCCCAAGTTTTCTTCATCATGAAATTGACCTCTGACCCTAAGTCGAGGACCACATAGTCTATATCATACTCTCCAATCTGAGCATTCAGGTGTAGTTCCTTATTTTTCCTTCTCTTATTGTATATTTGATGAACTACTTTATTGAGTAAAGGATCTACCCTTCCTATCTCACACTTTCTGACCAAATTTTGCAGTTCTTGTATGGATTTCTCATCTTTAATCATCTCTATAAATGAATACAAGAAACTAACAAGTTTACTTGCCTCTTTTCCATCTCTAGGAGAAGCATAATGATCAAATGCTAGAGGAATTACACATTCTCTTACTTCTGGTCATGTCTTTGATGAAGAACCTTGGTCTCCCCTGAATTCCCTTCTTGCCTCCTCAAACATTTGTTTTTCTTTATTTGCATCTGTAGTGTCCATGTTTTTTTTAATTTAAACATAAAATAATTAATCAAACATAAACTGTAACAGTTACTTGATTTCAAACATAAACTGAAGCACATACGCATTTTAAATTTAACAACAAATATTAAAATTTTATAACAGAATAAAAACAAATACATAATTTTAAATACCTGGTTCTGATGCTAATTGGCCTTGTTGCCTTGATGTTGCCTTCCTGCTGCCTGATGCATTGACCAACACTGCCCAAACCTACTATCCTCCCTGCCAACTAGGACAACTACCTAGCTCCAGGATACCATATGGATATCCTGGCCCCCGTGCCCAAAAACCTCCAGCAAACTGGTGCCCCTGAAATGATCCTCCCGACTCCAGAACTCACTCTCCTCCCTGCAAATCCAAGAGAGCCCCAAAATCCATCCCCCCAATCTCCCGTAGAATGCCCCCCTTCGTAAACCTCCTTCCCCTCCATATCCCTCCTTCACCGCCTCTTGCATTTACTTTCTTATCCACCCATTTATTACCTTATCCCCTCATAATTAATATCTTACCCCTTTTAATTAATATCTTATCCCTTTCTGTGTACGTAACTATTTTTTTTTAATTTAACAATATAACTTATTATCCCTTTTAAATTTAATACCCAAGTTATTGAATATAATAGGTAGTTAATTAATTAATTAATTAATCAAAATTATAACCTTTAATTACTTAATAAATATTTAATTAGTATCTTTATACCAATCTTGTTTAATTAATACCATGTTAAGACAATTAATCCCCTAATTAATTGTTACTTAATAAACCTTAAACATTTATTCAACTAGGGTTGTTACATACACCCAACCTTCAGGAAACTTCATCTCGAAGTTAAGGTATCTTATGGTACAAGGAAAAGAAACACGGTTCACACATTCATAACAATTAACCGACATTATCAGTAAGTAAGTCAAGAAAACTCATACATACTAGTGTATATGTACAAGAATTGCATGTGTAGCTAGTACATACAATTCTCGTGCATGTACTGATAATCGAATTGTCATCCTTTAGTAATTTATGTATCCATCCAATCCAGTCAGCAAGACTAGTCTTTTATAAAAGACAACAAACCAATCAATTGTTTGATAAATTCCTTAATTACAATTATCCGTTTCAACAATTTTATTTAGACAACTATGGTTTAATTACAAAATTATGAATATTCATATATACTCGTTTCTCCCTCTTTTTTTTTGAAGGAAAAACATTAAATTCCAACACCAGACAGATCTCCATACCTTCTCAACTATTACTACTCATCCTTCCTCCCTAACCTACTTCCATCTCCATTCATATCATTCCTCTGCTAGACTATCTTGGAGCATCAACTATATTGACCTAACTCCAAATAGAACCCATAAGCGAAAGTGTCGCTATCTCGACCAAGCTTCCCTAGCAGGCATCTGACAGTCATCATCACATGTCTTGGGGAGCGTGAACTAACACCGTCCTCCCATGACTTCAGGTTTTGGAGGATACATGGTGGGAAATGCCTCCACCCCTCCTAACAGGACTAGGGTCCACACCCTACAATGGAGGATACACAGTGGGAAATGCCTCCACCCCTCCTAACAGGACTAGGGTCCACACTCTACAATGGAATATACAGTGGCACCATGTTGTTGGAGGTTTTGTCATCGTTTATTTGGTTTTGGGTAGTGTCATCACCTGAAAGCATACACTAGTCGACATATCATAGCAATGCATCCAAACCAATATAAATTTCACATACAATATTCATACCATAATGTTTCTCAGTTAGTGGTCCTGATATCCACTTTCATCATCATTATTTCTTGGCTATTTCCTAGCCCATAACCTGCAGATTAGTCTGTAACACAAACTCATACATTTCTATGCATTATCATCATGTAATTGCATACTATCATCATTTCAATTTGGTATCCCTGTAATGATAAATTAACATCAAAGTTTTCCAGTTAGAAATAGATCTCTAATATCCCATAATTCAATTTCGACATCTATTCATAAGATTGTCATTTACCCAAAATAGATTGCATCATATCCAACATCATCCTAATAGCATTTAAACATTCATTAAATTCACATTCTCACAATATGTCACGTCATATACATCATCCTCAAGAACATTTAAACATTCGTAAAATTTACATTCACATAATAGATCGCATTACATACATCATCATCAATAACATTTAATCATTCATAAAAGTTCATACATTTAAAGTTCAGGTGTATCACTTAATAGTTTCATTGTGACTAGGAAATAAAGTATATAGGCCTCAGGTAATCCTGGTTGTCTAAGTCAAAAGGTGGTGTTACATACACCCATCCTTCGAGAAACATGTCTTCGAGGTGGTAAAAAAAGGTGAGGGATAGTCTCGTCGCAGTGTCTCGGCATCTTCCCAAGTAGAAGATCATGGACTATACTTGTCCCACTGGACCTTAACTTGGTCTACTAGACGGTTCCTGAGTTGTCAGACTCTAAGGTCCAATATGCGTAACGATTATACCGTGAGGGTTCCCACGTCTGATACCTACAATTCCTTCCAAATTAGTTTATGTGATTCATCAACAACATAATGATGTAAAACAGATACATGAAATACATTATGAGTTTTATGCAAGTGGGGTGGCAGTATGAGACGATATGCAATGGGTCCAATTTTCTCTTGGATCCTGAGTGGTCTTATAAATTGAGGTGACAACGTTGTCCCCTTCCTGAATCATATGGTACTATTATTAGGCCTGATACAAATGAAAACCTGGCCTCCCACTTCATAACTTCGGTCAGTCCTGTGTGCATCCGCATAACTTTTCTGCCTATCTTATGCTTCCTTTAGTCTCTACCTAATCTGAATCACCTGTTCCTCCATTTCTTGAATCAATTCTGGCCCAACTGTTACTCGGTCTTCTAGTCTATCCCAACTCAATGGCATTCTACATGGCCTCCCATACAAAGCTTCGTAGGGTGGCATTCCGATGGAGCTATGATAACTGTTATTGTAGGCAAACTCTACCAAAGGTAGGTACTTCTCCCACTGGGTTTGATTATCCATTACATATATCCTAAGCATGTCTTCCATGACTTGATTTACTCTCTCAGTTTGCCCATCTTTTTCATGATGATAAGTTGGGCTTAAGTTCAATTGAGTCCCCAACGCTGACTGTAAACTTGTCCAAAACCTAGAAGTGAATCTGGAGTCCCTATCTGAGATGATCTTCTTAGGTATCCCGTGCAAATGGATAACCTCACTTACAAACACATGTGCCACATCAGTGACATCATAAGTGTCTCTAACTGGAATAAAATGAGCACTCTTGGTTAACTTTTCCACTATCACAAGAATGGCATTGTGTCTATGAGATGTGAGCGGTAACCCCACAACAAAATCCATAGAGATGACTTCCCATTTGGACATAGGAACATCATGTGGTTGTAGGAGGCCTGCCGGGTGATTTCGGGCTTCGCGCTTCATGCCTACCCAAAAGAAGAGCTTCCTCATATCTACGTACATCTCTTCATACCCGGATGCGCACAATAAAGTGCTCTATGGGCTTCCTTCAGTATGATTCTTCGAATATGCCCATTCTCAGGGATGTACATACTTCCTCGATATCTTAACAGTCCATTTGTCTCCAGAATATATCCTTTATACTTTGGGTCTAACTGCCTCCCGCTCTGGAGGTTTGAAGTAACCTTTAAATACAAATTGTCTCCTGGGAGTTGTGTCAACACATGTTCCCTCAGATTGACCTTTAAGGTTACCAAGGAGAATATACGTGGTCTCCTACTCAAGGCATCTGCTACCACATTTTCCTTTCCCTTGATGTACAAAATACCAAAATCGTACTCACTCATAAAATCACTCCATCGCCTTTTCCTGGCATTCAGATCTCTTTGAGTGAAGAGATGTTTTAAACTTTGATGGTCCGTTTTGAGCTCAAAGTTTTGCCCCACAAGATAGTGCCTCCAAATTTTCAGAGCTAGCATTACAGTTGCCAACTCTAAATCATGAGTCGCGTATAACTCTTCGTGTTTCTTCAAATTCCTTGACACATAGGCTATCACTCCTCCATCCTACATTAGCACGGCCCCCAACCCTTGCTTCGAGGCATCCGTGCAGACTGTGAAGTCCTTTTCCATATCCGACACTCGTAGAATTGGCGCACTAGTTAGTAACCTCTTAAGCTCAATGAATGCACTATCACACTCTTTTTTCCATTAGTACCTGACCCCCTTGCATTGCAAGGTGGTGATGGGTTTCGCTATTTTTTAGAATCCTTCTACAAATCTCTGGTAATAACCTGCTAGCCCCATGAAGATTCTCACCTCATGGGCATTTTTCGACACTGGCCACTCCATAATGGCCTTTACCTTTTCTACATCCACAGAGATTCCTTCGCTGGAAATGATATGACCTAAATAGTGGATCTCTTTCTGGAAGAAGGAACACTTCGATAGCTTCCCATACAATTTTTTCTCTCTGAGGAAGGAAAACACTATTCGCAAGTGTTCCTCGTGTTCTCTTTCATTCTTGGAATAGATAAGGATGTCATCTAAAAAGACTTGTATAAAATGGTTTAAGTACTTTCAGAATACGTCGTTCATGAGGCTCATGAATACTGCTGGCGCATTGGTCAATCCGAAAGGTACTGCAACAAACTCGTAATGTCTGAACCGAGTTCGAAAGGAATTTTTTGGGATATCACCTTCCTTAATCCTTAACTGACGATACCCTGATTGCAAATCAATCTTTGAGAATACGACTGCTCCTTTCATCTAATCGAAAAGGTCATCTATTCGCGGCATCGGGTACCTATTTTTCACTGTAGCACGGTTCAAGTCCCTGTAGTCTACACACAATCATAAGGATACATCCTTCTTCTTTACAAAAACTACTGGTGTGCCCCAAGGTGAGACACTGGGCCTTATTAGCCCTAAGTCCAGTAACTCTTTCAACTGCATTTGCAATTCACAAAGTTCCCGGGACCGGTGCTATCATCCGATACGGAGTCTTGGAGATTGGTTCTGCACCATGTTTTAGCTCAATAGTAAAATCAATCTCCCTCTCAGGAGGTAACACTGGTAACTCATTCGGAAAAACATCCTGAAATTCTGACAATACCGGGTATTGATCCAATGAGGGTCCCTTTCTTTCATTTACTGCTTCCACTACATAAATTCGACACCCTTGCCTCAAGCATCGCTTAACCTTCATAGTTGATATAAAGCGTAATGACACTTTTCTTTGTACACCCTGGATCTCTACTGGTCTTCCTTCATCATCGACACAAATCACCCTCTTTGTGAAACAATCTACCAAAGCTCGATGAGTTGCTAACCAATCCATTCCAATGATTAGGTCATATGCCCCGAGAGCAGTGACGTATACCTTCAACCTGGTAGTACACACTCCCAAGTCTACTATACAATTATCGACACTAGGTCCTACTGCTTGTTTTTCCCCTGAAGCCATCTTGACTTGTTTAAAGTCATCATGCTCATAGGCTGCCAACCCACTCTTTTCTAATGCAGATGGTGAAATGAAACTATCTGTCACACCAGAATCAAACAAAATCTTAACATTAATATGATTTAGCGCACTTGATGACTCCACCACCGTGGATTGATGTTCGGCCTGGCGATTATTAACCGCTGCGTAAATATGGTGGCTGCTACTTGCTCTCCCCATCAGTGCCTTTCCTTCTCTATGCACGAACCCTGATTGTAACTCTGGGAAATCGCGTTGGTAATGGGGTCCTCCGCACCCCCAATAGGTAACACGAGATTGAACCTGTGCATTGTTATGTGACTGCCTCATAAATGAGTTCCTTCCCCTGGAACCCCTACCCCTACTCGTTGTTCCCTGAGATGGTCGTAGACCTGTCTACACCATTAGCGATGAACGAGATGCTGCACTCGCTTCCATTGAAATCCCTGCAGCTACTGTCCTTGGCACGACTCTGTTACCATATGGCGGTGTCCTTGATCCCCCTCCCCTAGGAAATTTCCTCGGGGCCTTCCCTACGAATCCAAGATAATGTGGAAATGTCGGTCTTGTACCCCCGATCAAGTTCAGGTTTCAGGAAACATAACTGTTTCCTATTGATAAGATCAAATTTGTTTCAAAAATATGGGGGATGCAACCACCCTGATTTTACTGAATATCAAAAAATACCAACAACCTAATCTATTTACTCAAAATACAAAGTTGATATGGCTGGGAGATCTCAACAGTGCCTCATATCTTCTTGGAAATCATGGGATCCCTAACCATCCTGAAAACAAATGAAAATGAGAAGGTTTCATATATGTTTTCAATTATTAAATCAAACAACTTGAATTTTCTTAATTGGCTACAAAATCTTACGATTCTGTAGCTAGTTATAATAGCAAATGCAATCTTATTTTATTGGATAAACAAAACAGACTAATCATAATAAGAAAAAATAGTTTATTCAATCAAATCGAATATCCTAACTTAAGAATGACACAATCATGTTATTAAATAAAAAAAATCATACCTCTGATCATGAAATCAAATCAAATCATGATGGTTGTAGCTACTTCTACATTTTTTTAAATATCACATGTCCTGTAGATGTATAACTTGCTGACAAACTGGTTGAATATCCTTCAGATTGATCAAGGGTTCACAGTAGGAGGCTGAGACACATGGTTGGACGAGTGAGAGGGGTGATGTGGGATGCTAAGGCACAGGCCTGGAGAGGTAACAAACGTTTCAACACTTGCAAACAGACCAAAACGCTCACCTCAACCACAAAGAAAAACTGAGATTTGACCTCTAAAGGACGAGCTATATCTCTGGAATGATCCAATTTCTGGGGAAACTTCTCAAGATGAAGGTAAAAGGGCTCATTTTGGTTCTGGGTTTGCAAGGGTTTGATCTAATTCAAAACCGTTTTATCATAATAGCTCTCACAAAAACGTGTCTCTGGCTGGCAATTACGGGGTTAACTTATGAACTCTTCAGTTACTTCCAATTGCACATCAACGATTTTTTCCCTACAACCATCAAAGTTTAAGGAAAACGTTTGAGCGACCTGAATATTAAAACCCTTAAACTTTTCGATGAAAATATGCCAACCATTCCTTTCCAAAGCTTCCCTAGCATTATCATATGAGAGCAGGGTTGGATGTCGTTCTGTTCGACCCTTACCACTGGGGCCATGCTGAATGGATGAGTGATCAACACAGAACACACAGGTAGGGTTTGCAAAAATGAAACAGAGCCATAGCCCTAAGCCTTATCAATACAAGTTGTGATGATTCAAACGGTGGGCAAAGTGTTAATCACAATGCATGTGAGCAAATTCGTGAAGCCCGAGACCATGCTAAGGAGTAATGGCATGTTGTACATCATATGCCACCTTAGCATTGGGTACATGATAGGAATAGAGTAGTTAAAAACATAGTGCATGTATCCAAGTTTGATTGCAAAGATATGTGAGTTTGCAAAATCTAATAGTTAAATGTTTCATGAAAGAAATATGATTGAAAATCAAACTAAAATCAAAAAAAAAAATTGAAAATCAAATGGTGGGGATCTTTCATTCATGCAACCAATGCTTTCTCTTAGGAATTCTTAGAATCAAAAGGATCACAAACAAGGAGAGAAACATGCTCATAGAAAAAAAATCACAATTCTATAATAAACCATATGAGCAGTTTCCCTTTAATGAAATTTTCGAAAATATAATGGCAATCTCAGCTGCAAGTTTTCATGCTTGCAGTCACGAAAACAAAATTCAAAAAGACGATAGGTAAAAAGAGATGATTTACAACTATCATTTAGTGACATGATCATGATGAGTAATAAAATTTCATAGACCCTGTGTAGGCAGCTTATAAAAAATCATAATTATATAATTGTTGTCAATAGACCTATAAACCCACCAAGGAAGCGCACAAGAGCAAGGTACATCATTATTGTGACTGAATACTTAACTAGATCGATCGAAGAAAGATAAGTCAAGGACTGTAGTGCAACTACAGCTATGCGCTTGATCTTTGATGACATAATAACTAGATTTGGATGTCGTAAGACCCTTATGAGTGATCAAGGCACCCATTTCATCAATAAGACAATGGAAGCCCTAACTGAAGAATTTGCAGTTCACCATCAGAAGAGTACACCATTGATGAAGGTTTGTAGTGTGAATAGGGACGACTGGGATTTAAGAGTATCAATAGTACTCTGGGCTTATAGAACCACTTACAAGAAATTAGCAATGCAGACCCCTTTCAAGTTGGTTTATGGCCTTGAAGTTGTTGTCCCGATGGAATACCTAGTACCAAGCTTAAGAATTGCTTCATTTATAGACATGGATGATACTGGCGCTGTCCAGGAGAGGCTAGCACAGTTGGTTGAATTGGAGGAAGACCGATTCATTGCAGGATTCCACCAGCAAGTTCAGAAATAACGAGAGAAGGCATATCATGAAAGGTACATCAAGAAGAAGACATTCAAGAAAGGTGACTTAGTACTGGTGTATGATAGTAAGTTCATAAGACACCCAGGGAAGCTCAAAATGCATTGGCTCAGACCATATGAGATCGCCTATGTTACATAAAGAGGAGTTGCACAACTACAAACATTGAAGGGAGAATGGAAGGAAGGATTGGTGAACGGGAGTCGGCTGAAGTTGTACTATGACAAACAATTGCCTCACAGCTCTCAGTAAAAACAAAAGAAGAAGGGTCTAGGTACTAGGTGTAGTTGAAAATGGGTACCAGACATAGAAAAGAAAGTTTGCACAAGGGAAGAGAAGCGACACAAAGCAGAAAGAAAAATCTCCACTACACAGTCCAAACTCGAAGTAAATCAAAAAGATCAGATATGAAGTGCCTCAGGATTAGTCACAGTTGAGTGTTGGGGGCATGTTGTCCCTTGGGTATGGAAGCAAGTGAAGATCGAGGAAGAAAAGGTCAAATGTGAACTACGTGGAAGACATAGTGATTGTCACTAGGTCGAAGTAAGCAAAAGAGCAAAAAAGTTGGAGCGAAGTGTAGAAAGGCTAGTCATTGGATGAGGAGATCAAGGATGATAGAGCATCAAGAGAGATGGATCGGGGACAACTGAGAAAGCAGGGAAAGCCAATGTTACCATCGTGCAGAAATAAAGGAGAGACAGGTTGGCGAAGCCCAAGAAAAGTGGGTCAAGTTGACCTAGGGTTTTGGTAATTAGGGTTTTGACACCTAGGTTTTGACCTAAGGCTGTCGGTGAGGGACTATAATGTATAAATAGAGGTCGAGAGGACCTAGGTTAGGGGGGTACTATTGTTGGGTATTGATATTGATTATTGTTGATTAAGATATTATTATACTGTGAGAGAGGGAGTGTTGAGAGCGAGAGCCCACTGGTATTGTAAGATCTTCAGCTGGCTGCGAGGATCAAGTCCTGCAACTAGGTGTGTAGGATGGTAGAGGAAGAGAGAAGAACAAAGAAGATCTATTGGCTGAGAGCGTAGATCAGAACTGTAGGATTTATATTAATATATTATAAGTGCAGTTTTGTGGACGTATCCCTAGAGAGAGGGTGAACCACGTATACCTTGTGTTGTGTGTGTGATTGATTCTTTGATCTCTGTTGTTTTATGGTTAATTGCATTACTGTGTTAGATCAGATCTATAACTTTATAGAATAGATCTAGCTTGATAAGTTTTGATGCATATGGAGTTGTTGTTGTACTTGATCCACTTGACATTCTTTTGGTTGTAAACATCTATGTCTTGCAACCCCCTCATAGCTTCTTCGGGTGAGACTACATCTGCTTCGCAGGTGCTGCCGAAAGGGCTAGTAGATAGGGCTTGTTGGTGCGCTCTTGAAGTGAACCTTGGGTCTGCACCTATGCCAACAGTTAGGCCTCTCCAAGCCTATATAAGAATGCCTCTTCATGGTGAAAGAGGGAGACATTGTAAGGCATCAAACTTATTATCTCATAAGGGAGATATCATTAAAGAATCATCATTATGTGTGTGGATTAATTGAGAAAGGGTATGGACAAAGAGAGCTTGGTGAAGTTGCTTCACCTACATCTATGGCTGTAATCATTTCACTTTGTTTTCAATAATATAAATCTATGCTTGGCCTATTTCCTTTAAAGTTTGTGTACGTTTCATGAACTTGTTTCTGTTTTAGATCCATTATGAAGCTAATCATGGTAGAGTAGGAAGTATATCTCGTTGTTGTTGCTCATTATATTGCAGGAACTTCTGAAGAACTTGGAGATTGAGATCAGCCTAGATCGAGAAAGGACAAATGTCGGTAAAAGGTATTTACCCTTCTTCCTTCTTCTTATTTGAATAGTTTAGCTTCATGAAAAGGAATGTTAGTGTCCACAATAGCACTTTTTTGTCTTGGTCATAGGGGTCTAGTATCCAAGAGGAAATCCACTTTTCTACAAGGGGATTCTCCTGTAACACACGTGAGAGTCAAACTTTCCCATTCCGTCATCTTCTCTTTTGATATAACATTTTCTTCCAAAAACTATGAAGTGCTTTACATTTGTTGGTCTTCCTTTCCATAGTTTGTAAGGGGTTTTGTCAGTGTTTTTTCTGAGCATTACTTTGTTTTGAATATGAATTGTTGTATGCACTTCCTGTGTCCAAAAACTATCTGTCAATTTTGAATCCATTAGCATTGTTTGAGCCATTTTCTGGACTGTCATGTTCTTTATTTCAACAACTCCATTATGTTGAGGTGTCCTAGCAATGGAGAATTGCCTTTTTATTCCATGATTGTTGTAGTAGTCCATAAATTCCTTTGAGGTGAACTCTCCTCCATTATCAGATCTCAAGCATTTGATTTTTTAATCCATTTTATTTTCAACCATTTCCTTGTAGATCTTGAAGTTTTCAAAAGCTTTTGACTTATTCTTGAGAAAGAAAACAGCAGTCATTCTTGTATAATCATCAACTAATAACATAAATTATTTCTCACCTTTTAATCCCTTGATTTTAGCTGGTCCAACTAGATCAGTATGCACAATTTCCAGTGCTCTTCTCATTGAATATTCCTTTGATTTGAACCTGGTCTTTGTTTTCTTTCCTTGTTGACAATGATTGCATAAAGTGTTGGTTGGTTTCATGATCTAGGGAATTTCTCTGACTACTTATCTTTTGATGAATTTGACAAGGTTATCAAAATGTATGTGACCCATTCTTCTGTGCCATAGCCAACTTTCATATTCCTTTCCTAGAAAACACTTTTCATTTCCAATTTCCCTTAACACATATATGTTGCTTGAAGTTCTTGCAGCTGTAGCGAACAATTTCCCTGAACCTTCTTTTCTTATCTCACACTTTTGTGAATCGAAAGTAACTTTATGCCCTTGGTCATGAATTTGACTCACACTTAGAAGATTATGTTTCATATCTTCTACTAGTAGAACATTTTCTTCCTTTTCATTCTTGTTCACAATTTGAACTATACTTTTTCCAATGATTTTGGATGAATCATCATTTCCGAAGGAGACTGATCCATCTCTTTCCTTTCGTAATGTAAGGAACTTGTCTCTATCACTTGTCATTTGTTTTGAACATCCACTGTCAACATACCAACTGTTGACACTCAGAAATGAAATGGGTTGCAGCAAATCAATCCCGAGGCAACCTCGAACCACTTTGGATTAGAAGTTGCCCTCTTCCAACCCGAGAGGGATCTCTCGAAAAATGTCACGATAGGAATTTAAATAGCATGAAAAAGGTGGGCAGATTTATGGGTGAAACATGGTCTTGGATTCATGGGGTTTGGGGGTTAAACCAGGAAAAGGTCCATTGGGAATGGAGTCAAATGAAAACCGAGAAAAAGAGACAATAACAGAGATCAAACAACTTGCAGAAAGTGAGGCAAAGTAAGTCTATCTTCCAGCGCTTTAATTGTCATGATGCGGTAGCGAAAAGAAAAAGGAAAGGCCGACAGCCACCATAGCGAAGTATATATGCAGAGTTCTGAAAATGCAGATTGGTCTTACACAACTGATAGCTGGTGTAGAGGAAAGGCAATAAACAAGTACAGAAACACCCTAATCCTTTTCGTTATAGTAGTACAATGAAGCCCATCGGTTAGAAGAAAACAAAATGTAATGCAGCTGTAATGGATTAAGGAAGACATAAGATTATGGCAACACATCAACTGTGAGTAAGGAATACATAAATGAAATCCAAACAATTTAACACAGTCGAAGGAGAAGAAAACATGCTGAAAGAAAATCAACCATGATGAATCTCACAGTCACAAGGAAAAACCATCTTTATTGCTCCATTAACAGTTTACAAAAACTCAGTGCATAAATGGCTTACAAAAAACTCAGACATTTATAATGAAACCCTCTTCAGAAGAGGTTTCCCCCTGTTGCGCTCATGCGCCCNCCCCCCCCCCCCCCTCCCCTCCTTTTTGGTGTTAACTACATCAGTCTTTTTTAAAAGAAAGAAAAAATCTGACCTAAAACTCTTTGAGTTCCAGGGAATACGAAACGTTTTATCTTCTGAAATCCTGTGGCTGCTGAGTGCATCTGCCAGCTCTGCAGACTACTCGAATCGCTACCGGTGGCTTAGACAAGTGGACCAAATGATTCCTGCAGCTGTAATGGATTTCTCCCTAGTTTTCCGTCGTTAGATTGGGGTTCTGGTTGGCGGGCGGATTAGTCGTTAGCAAGATGATTGAATGAAGCAGGATCTATTATTTGGGTCGTAATTTCCAAGTCCTTGCCCCACAACGTAGACGTTGAATCTGTGTATATGAATTGGATGATTCTTAAAGCCCACGGTGCTTGTGCCTTGCAGAATCAGCTCTACTTTTGTGTTGTAAGGAATCACTGCAACCCGAGTACTGGACTTGGGATTCATATTTGGCACTGCCAAGATGGAGCCTGTGTGATTGTATTCATGGGGCGGTCTGCTTGGAAAATCTTTAGAGAAAACTCCGGTGATATTGTAGTATGTGGCCTGAAACAGAGATGTCATTTCCAAACCCTCACTGCTGCCTGCCCAGTGCCCCATGATTTTTTGCTCACAATTGTTATAGAAAACAAATAATATAAATTCGAATTGTTGTTGTTAGTGCTCCTGTTGGCTTGACAAAATCTGAACTTCAGTTAAAGTGCATTTAATGGTAAATTCTTTCATGCATGCAACCGTAGATGATGGAAAGGAGTAGCATTAGAATTATGGTAATTAACTTATAAGAATCGGTCCGAAGAAATTCCATTGCATCAAGCGCAAATAAAAAACGAGAAATCATAGCAGAATTAATACAATTATTCAACTGACTAAGAACATGACCACTTGACCAGACCTCCAAATCCTCTCCCTTACTGCAAAAAATCTATCTGCCATAACTCACGATATTTGCACCATTCGTTCCCCTTTAACAACAAAGAGAGGGTTAGTCTCAGTAAGAGGCATCCACAGATTTTGTGACTCCGACAAGCGCCCGAGGTCGGCCATGGAAAGATTGCCTCTCATAACGTTCACCTTGACGATGCCACCAAGATACTCGTTCACAAAAACATCTGTGAAGCTATCTCATTCTATCATTCAGATTCGTGTTCGCCTTCTGCTCAGTCCAGTCTTTGAGAGGTGGTTTTTATAGGAATTTGAAAAGGGATTTAAGAGATCACCCAATCCACAGAAAATCGTGAAACCGCCTACTTATTCCATACATAATTGTAGGCCATTCTAGGAGCTCCCTTCCGATCCATAAAAAGGCAGGGTGAAATAGATAGATATAGATATCTATCTCCATCTATATTATTTCCAGAAATAGTGAAAGTTGCAAACTGGAACGTAGTTGAACCATCTTGAGCAACCACCACGTTCGCTTGGATGGTCGTTGATGGTATATGCATCAGACACATTGGGACCTCCGCCGAATTTAATGGCTTCTGCTTCCACAACGTCTGGATCACCGTTCCACCATTCACCTCAGTGCAATGTAGTGCTCCTTTGAGTGTATTTCGTATTGGGAGGCATGATGTCGGTCTGCTCCTTGAAATGATTCTATCGCTAGTGGAGGCGTTGAACAGTCCCAACCACATGCTATAGCTATTATTAGGCATATAATCATATGAAGTTATTATAGAAGCCAGACCTTTGCCGCCACTGCTTCAGATTAATTAATAAATGAAGAATAAATGGAACAATGCGCACAAGATTTTTATGTGTCCAAATCAATATCAAATCGCTTGCAGGTCGTTCAATTCTCTGATACAACCAATCATATTGAGAAACAAATCCACAACACATGTTATTGACTCGGGACTATAATAGCAGAGTAGGGTTGAATTGAATTATTCCTCATGGAATTCGACATGCTATACCATTAATTATTCTCAACTGAATTTAACATGTTATACCAGTAATTATTTAGTAGATCTGCTGGTATATCTGTTTCTAGTATGTCGCGGAAAACATCCGATTTGCTTTTAAGATTGCTGGGTAATTCAGAAGAGTCGATGTTAACCATGCCTTCTGATTTACTTTGCAAATTGGAAAACTGTAAAGCTTCATGTAAAGACGTATTATACTTAATACGATCCTTCTCCCTTGAATCGAAAACCTTATTTATCTCGTTTTGGAAATCATGCAGCCATCTTGATGTGCAGGCCTGGAATAACTGATTCATTAAAATGGAAGGAAATTGCAGCATGTTTTCATAAGTTGGGCGTGCGCACACCGGAGGTTCGACCGTGTTGTTACTGGTTCCCGAGAGAGTCTGATTTTGAGATAGTTTCCAAATACCGAGAGAGACATGAGGAATATTCAGATCATCTCTGGCCAACTCAGATTCAACCGACGCAGTGTTGCATCTTGCAGCTGTGGAAAATTCGACAGTCGAAAACGCTGCTATGAAAGAATAGATATAATCTGGCATAGGCAGTGACTTGTGGGTAACTGGATCGATTCCCATTAAAAGAAGTTGTTTCTTCAGTTTAGAGTTCCAACGATTCTTTATCTCATTATACGTTCTTCCAGGAAGATGTGAGGCTATAGATGACCATTTATTTCCAAAGACTGCGTGCAAACGAATGGTGGTGAGATCCTCTTGAATGGTGAAGGCTCCTCGCTTAATGCCAGGTCTCAAGTAGTTGGTCCATCTGAGCCTACAACTTTTTTCACATCTATCACCTTGTAGAAATTCCATCAACAGAAGCTCAGCCACTTCAATTTCAGTCAACAGTGCACTGTTGTCAATAGAAGAAACACGGTTGTCTTGCACCACTTCAGCCTCTGGAATCTGCCCACCAGGTGAACACCAATTCAACATTTGAACTAGAAGGTCTTGTGCTTCCTGTATCTCGCCTCTTATACAAAACCCCCAAATAAGCGTATTGTAAGACACGACATCAGGTTCACAGCTCTTGGCCTTCATCTCAGTGAACTTTTCTGAATCATTAAAATAGATGAAGATGGAAGCCTAGACTTCTTGCTGAAAAAGATCCATGATCCTTTTCAAACACATTGGGACGAAAACAATGAGTAGAGCAAATGTTAAATATTTGTTACAACACCAACCAAGTTTCTTCTGTTTATCTTGTAGAGAGAGTGTGAATTCTTCATTGCTATATTGATCCTGATTTCTTATCCATGTTATTTTCTGATGTTCGTATCTTTGATTGTTGTTATTATGTTGTGGTTCTTTAGGAAGGACTGTCATTCTGCAATCTTTGGCCATATGTCCAAAATTGTTACATTTGTAACATTCAACTTCAGTGCTCAAAGATTATAACCTGTTGTAACTTCTTCTCTGTGTTTCTCTAGGCCTTCTTGGATAAACCCTTTGTGTATTACTCTCAAATTAGTTATTGTTCCTCTTGTTAGCTCTACAATTCACATCTTTATGTCCAAAATTATTACATGCATAACATAAACCAAAAAATATAGTTTGATACATGGGAGTTGAGGATCTTCTGAAAGGAGTTGCTCTTGTGAATCCTTCTTCTTCTTGAGGCCTATCTGTCGGTTGTTGATTCTTAAATCTTAATCTTCTTGGTGGAAGAGTGTCCCTGTAATCTTCCTTGTATATCTTCCTATCCCCTTTGATTGTTTTTTCATAGCTTTTTAGATATGTTTGTTTCTATGTGGTTTTGGAGCTTCATCCCTTTTCTGTTTGATTGTATCCAAGTCCGGTCTTGTCAAAATGTGATTTTTGACTGTTGATAATGTCATCCAAAACTTTTGAGATATTCTGCACATTTGTTTTTAATATCCTTTCTTAATGTGACAATATCAACTTCCAAGATTCCAATGATCATGTCATTTTCTTCTAACTATTCTTTGAGTGCTTCTTTAATTCTTTTATCTTCTTCTATTTGAACCTTCAATTTTGTGATCATTTGTTCTAGTTCTTAAGTGTTTTCTTGTTTGTCTAGTTTTGCTTGTAGTTTCTTGTTCTTGTTCTTTTCTCTTCTGATAACTTCTATGGCACACATTAATTCTTCTCGAAAGTCAACTTTTTCCTCTTCAATTTCTTCTTCGAATTCTTCACATTATTCTTCGGCTTCTTCATATTCTTCTTCAGATTTTTCTCTGTCAGAGTCTTTTGCTTCCATGAATAGAACTCTTCTTGTCTCACTGTTGGCCCTCGACCAAGTTTTGAAAAATACTTGGTCATATTTGATCGTTTGGTACTTCGATTACCTGTCGAAGATGGAGTGCATAGCGAAGCGGAGATCACGGGATCTCACCACTTTTTGTGGAACCTTTTTGGGTTTTTTTTGGAATATTGTAATGGGAAAGGGATGTCGGCCCTTGTTTAGGCCATTTTCTATATATAAATAGAGGTCTAGGCCATGTAAGAAAGGAGGCCCTGTCTAGTCGATGGCTTAGTGCATAAGTTGGATCTATGTGATCAGAAGTCCGTGTGACTGTAAGAGCTTTGTGCATGCTATAATAGTACTGAGTGCATAGAGTGTGAGAAGGCTTAGTGCTTGGATCTACCCGGGGAAAGAGGATCCAGCGAGCTACGCAAATTTCTTGTCTTATGAGGGGTAAGGATCATTGAAGCTTCGTGTTGTAACTGCTTGACTGGGATAATATAAAGAAGACTTTGTGGACGTATCCCCGGGGTGGGGGTGAACCACGATAACTTTGTGTACTATGATGATGTGTTTGTCTCTCTCTTGATAAGTGCTCTGATATGTTTAGATAGATTTATTGATGCTTTGTGATTATGAGATATGAATGCATGCTAATTATGATGCATAAGAATCTAAGTGCTTAATCTATTGAGTATAACCTGTTTATCATTGCTAAGTGCTAGATCTGAGTAATTACTATGATGCTCTGTGCTTTTTGCGAAGTGCATTAATGAATGTGTGTTAGGAAATAACTGATGCTAAGTGCATTGTAAGAAATATAATCACATATCTATGTCCTAGCTAAGGTTGCAGACACCTTAGTCTTGCAACCACCCCTGCCTCTACCTCGGGTGAGACTTCATCTGCTTCCCAGGTGCTATGAAAGGGTCGGTAGTTAGGGCTTTGTTGGTGTGCTCTTGAGTGTTGAACCCTAGGTCTGCCCCTGTGCCAACACTCACTATCACTGACTTCATCTTCATCTGATGATGAGATGTCTTCTTTGGTGCATAAGATTTTCTTGAAAACTTTCTTTGTAGTTCTTTTGCCTTTATATGTGCGTTTCCCTTTTGAGTAACCTTCATCATTTGTCTTTTTCTTATGAGGACATTTGTTAGAAAAATGACCAATACCATCACAATTAAAACAAGTTAAAGGAAGCTTACCTCTATACCTACTATTGGTTCCCTTGTTCAGTCTTTTGACGAAATTGGCCACTTCTTCATCATGTTTCGAGTTGTCACTGTTGTTGCTATATTATTCTTTTTATTTTGATTTGATATTTTGGATGCTTTGAAGGCTACTTCTTCTACATCTATATTTTCATGTTTAGTTCTCATTTCGTATGCTATGAAGATTCCATGTAGTTCATCCATGCTTATTGAGTTTAGATCCGATCTTTCTTCTAGTGCTAATATCTTAGGGTTAAATCTCATAGGAAGAGATCTTAGTACCTTTTGAACAATTACAGATTCTTCGATTTCTTCTCCCAATCCTATGATTGCATTCACTGTGTCATCGACTCGTAAGAAGTAGGCTGCGATATTATTATATTCCTTCATTTTTAGTTGTTCGAACTGACCTCTATAAGTTTGAAGTTTTGTTTCTTTGACTTTTGTATCTCCTTCATAAATATTTCGAAGCTTGTCCCAAATCTCTTTAGCGGATTTACAATGTGCAACTTTGGTGAATACCGTATCACTAAGACCATTCAAAAGTTCATTTTTGGATTTGGAATTATTCTCACCGAGTTTCATTGCTTTGTCATTTGTTGGTGGAACTACTGGTGTTGTGTATCCATCTACAATTGATTTCCAAACTTGAAATCCTTGTGCCTGTATATATGTCTTCATCCTTATGCTCCAAAAATCATACTTTTGTCCATCAAACTGTGGTATTCCATTTTTATACAAGTTGGTACTCTCCATGATCTACCTTTCAGTGGTTAAACTGATTTCTGAATGAACCTTCTCTGATACCAATTGTTGGATTACTAAGGGGGGGGTGAATCAGTAATAGTGTAATTATAATCATTTTTCTACAAATAATCCAAGTGTTATATCAATGTAGAATTATTATCCAATAATGAGCAATACGAAATGAAAAATCAAACACATACACAGTACACGAGTGTTTTACATGGAAACCCAAATAAGGAGAAAACCACATAATGCTTTTTCTTATGTGTCTTGAAGAATTACATTCATTGGAAGTACCAACTTCCTTTGTTTTCCAGCCACAATTAGAAGGAGGCTCCAACCCCCTAGTTTCTCAAGCTACAACCTGAGGGAAGCTCCAACTCCCCAATTCACTGGCTACAACCAGAAGGAGGCTACAACCCCCTATGTTCTCTGGCTACAACTACATGTCCTTGCCCTGAATTAGAAGTAGAATGATGGCACCACTGTCACACTATCACTATGAGATATACCGTTGCAAACATGTACCAATAAACCAGAACCATGCATCAACCATGCATCAACCTGTACCTCAACATGTAATCAACCTGTACCATAAACAAGTGCATCAACCATGCACCAACCTATACCAAACAATCTGTAATCTATATGTACCATAAACAAGTGAAACCAACCATGTACCTAGTATGTACCAATCATATTTCAAGTACTCATCAACTATGACTCATTAATATGTACCAACATCATCAACTATACACCTCATGTATGTGCCAACTCATCAACTACTTGTCTCAACCATGTACCCAACTTGGACCTCAACCAAAATCCCTCATCAATTCCATCATCCAAATATGATCTGTAACTCTGTAATAGACCTAGTGTATATGATCACATACCTACAAACCTTCCTTAACTTCAACAACAAGAAACTAGCATTTTCATCAAATGTTTCTCTAGTCTCACAAGACTAGTTTTGGATTAGTCAACAACCCTAATTTGAAATAATCATAACTTTGTACCTGTAATGAAAAAATATATGAACCTAATATACAATTTTCTTTAGTGTTTTTTATGCAATTCTTTCAGGTGTCACTACTTGGAACCTCTCAGAAAAGGAGTTATAGCAAAAATGGCACACCTTGCTGAATTTTGGCTTATTCTAGAGAGCAACCTTGTAGAGCATGCCCCACACAGAATATTTGTTGAATTGATATGAAAATATTACCCAACATACTAAATACTGTACTCTAACCAACACATTTGGTCTTACTGAATTTGGATATTTTATGAAGACGTTATGATGTTTTAACCCGAAACACCTGTTTTTGACTAGTTTTAGGACTAGCCACAAGCCCTATTTTCCACGGAGTGTAACTCCAAAAACAAAACGACCCACATGATGAATTTTTCACCAAAGATAATTGCATATATTTCCTCAATGTAATATAAATTTCACGGTCTAAATCATTCTAGAAAATTTTGTATTGCAAAAATGGTGAGATGACCTGAAAAAAACATACCTTAGAAAGAATCATCAAAAGAATGTATCCTTCCTTGAATTCCGACCTTCTTTTCTTCACTTTCCTCAGAAATTTGGCTTAGATATCGTTTGGTTATCTCAGACACCTATAATTATTCAATATTCTCAAGTGTATCTAAAATGAAAGAGCCTTGCCTCTTATTTATACTCTCCAAGTAGCTTCCTTAAAAACATCTTCTAGGTCACTTTTGCCCACTTTCCTTATTTTAGGGTTAACCCACTTCTAATTTCTCCATTAAATTTATGATTGAAATAATTTATTTTGTATTCAATTTGAATTATAATACACTCATCACTTCAATTTATTATTTACCTTTGAAAATCTCTTAAACCACTTTGACTACCTTCACCTTTTGGGGATTCTAGATGACATATGAGGGCCCTCCAACTTCGTAAGGCCATAACTCTCAAACCGTGAGGAGTTAGGTGACATTCCACATACCACCAGAAATGGAATGACATGTACTATCCATATATAATAGTATTACCTGAAAATATATCAAAACTCATACTGTTATCCATCAAACAAACTTGGGTCCATTACCCAAACATGGGTTCTCCAACTTCTCATGGCCATAACTCTCTAACCGTGAGGAGTTATGTGACGTCCCACATACCACCGAAAATGGTATGACAAGAAATATCCATATAGGATAGTTTCACTGATAAATTCACTGATCTTAATCTCATTATTCCACAAATAAGCATGGGTTCGCTAACCATACTTCTAAGATAACTCAATCCGCAAAGCGTCTTCCTTTGAGGGCTTTCACCATAAGGGGACCACTTTGGAGTTCATCCATATGTACTTCTTATCAACCATGAAAAGACAATAATGAGTCATATTTACATCAAACAAACTTGGGTCCATTACCCAAACCTTTGTGCTACTAGACTTTCTTCAAGGGTTGACATCAATGACAACTAACCTTAATCAACAATACTTCTATCACCAAAATTAATCTCAAAGGATATTTTCCTCATTGTCCCACCTCTAAAAGAATTTCTACTCAAATTATTAGTCCTCCTTATGATCTCAAAATATAATTTTCTTTACAAAAAATAAGGGGCCACATATTTTCTAGCATGGACCCCATCCAAAGTAACTTATTAAAATTTTCAATTACTTTAACTAGATTTATTTGGGTACTAAAGGTTGTAAACACATAGGTGTATATTGTATGAAAGGGATATTTAAAAACTAGGGATAAGAAAATAGAAGTCTATTTGTTGAGCATGTTCCTAATTTGACTAATCCCTCCCAATGAAATATTTATACTAGATCTATTAATGAGAGGAAACCCTAAGTATTTAGTAGGGAGCATAACTGTAGTGATCTTTTTTTTTTTAAGTAAAAAAGGAAGAACCTATTATATTAGCTTTTCAAAAAAAATCATACATCCATACTACCAACTATCCCACTGAGTTAACGGAAACCAAGACAGTCGGATTTCAATACAGTCTGTGGAAAAAACTTAGGCTGCCATATGTCTCGCCCGAAGAAAACTAAGACATTTGGCACCCAATAGTCTGAGAATATACCCTTAGTTTCTGAATTACAATATAATGAAACTTAAACAAAGCCAGAGCCTTGGCTCTAAGAAAAAAAAATATTCTAATCATAACCATTAACTGTACCCATTACCCATTGATCGTTTCATTGTCCATGTCCTTACCTCCCTCCTTCTCTCCTACCCTGGCTGGCAGCATGAAGGCCTGAGCACATGTTGGGAATCTCTGTCATGGTGTCTTGTTGGAGTAGGCATCATAGAGAATATTGATGCACTAGCTAGTTAGAATGGCATGGTGGATTTGGTCCTCCACCAAGATCCTCAACTCCAACATCATCGCCAAGTGTTCCACGTGGAAGAATGGTGGTTGGACATGCCATTCTTCTTTCATGACAGATAAGGGATGTGGCATAGAATTTGTGCCACCCTCCCTCTCCCAGCTTTCCTTTGGTGGCACACCTTCTGGTTGTGTTGCCTCTGCCTCTACTGTCGTTTTTCCTCCTGACTTTCCCATTGCTTCATCCCTAGATCGTGATGAGTGTTGTTCCTACTGGGTTGTTTGGTCGCCCGCACCCAGGGAGAATTCTTTTTCACTTGCTACCTTCTGCATGTCCATGACTTTCGAAAATTATTCAACAATATAACAAGTAGGGGGTTCCTCTTATTGGGCGTCCTCTCTGTGGGAGATGTGTTGTTCCCTGGTGTCCTGCATGGTGGTTTCCCCTGGACTTCTTGGACTTTCTAGGCTTGTGGATGAGTTGGTGGTTTCCTCTAGACTTTTTGGGCTTCCTGGCCTTTTGGACGAGCTGCATCTGAGCAATGGACAATTCTCTCTCAATTTTTCATTGTCTTCTCTGGCGAGCATCGAAGGCATACCAGGCAGCGCCCCTACAGGTCTTTCCCCTTTCTCTTGGCATGTAGATAATCCAAACAGTGGTTAGGGTGATGATGAGGCGATAATACCCACACCAGAGCTCAGGAATTCTCGTCATATACAACTCGAAATCGAAATGATCCCGTCCCCTATCGAGATCGTAGATATTCATGAGGAGTGGTGTGAACAGATCTTCCATTAAGGTTATATTCTTAGTGCGATGTTTGTCTGTCCTTGTCACTTATGTGGGAGGGCTCGACCCATCAGCCTGGCTGCTCCGGTTTTCTCCCATCCTTAATGGTGAGGGGATGGGAGCCGATGGCCTATATTTAAGTCCTAGCCTAGATCAATACCACGTGGCTCGGCTGCTCTAGGTGGCACCCCATCTGGGGATAACTGTAGTGAAACTTGGAACACCTTTTTTATGCAAAAAAAATTAATTTCATTATTTAATGAATAATATAAATGGTAATTTAGTATAGATTATTTATTTTATATCTATTTGCTTAATGATTTTTGTATGCAAATCAAGGATAGTCACATTAGTAGTGGGTCAACCCATATAAACTCATGCATATATGGGAGACCTGAAAAAGGGAGAGGGATATGTTCCCTTGTCCTATTATGCCTCAAATTTGTTTCCTTTTAAGGGATGTTGGACTCCTCAATTTTTATGAGGACGATAACTCCCTCAATAGGAACAAATACATATTGATGAATTTGATCCATTGTTGGGACATGACAAGTAAGATTTCCAGGTTTGTTTGATTTTTCATACTAACCCTCAAACAAGGATATATATTGTATCACTAGGCCATATAGGAGGGGGGAAGGGTATTCTCTATTTCCCTTATCCACTGCCTGAAATTGTAGGCAAGAGTCAACTGGCATATGTGCATCAATATGTTAGTTTGGACATCATTGACCCAAGTAAATTATAGGTTTCTAGGGACTAGTTAAGATTGCATTATTTTGAAGAAAATAAGGTTTAGGTTCTTGTGATAGATGGTAAATGCATTAGTTTCCATCTTAATAATTATGTGGTTAGGCCTTCTTGATCATGTGGTCTACCATTCTTTTATGATAGTTTTGTATTGATTTGGATCACTATTGTAATGTGTTTGAGGGGAAACATATGTTCCCTTTTACTTTAGAGAACTTTATTTTTTGAGAGGTTTCTGGTCATTTGAATGACATTCAATTGACTCCATCCTAGGTCTATGACTAATTTGCATATGCACATGTCGGGGATGATGATTCCCAATAAGGGCTAGCCTAAGTACCCTTGTAGGTCAATGAGTATAGAGGTTTTGGATCTATTAAATAGTGAGGATGTTCACATCCTCAATCTTGTACAATATCAATATGCAGGGATGGATTGGTGAGCATGTTTAAACATCTTAGTTAGTTAGTTTCTTCCACTAGACACGAGATCGAGTAATACTATGATTATCTTTTGATTAATCTAGTTTCATGTTTTTTTTTACTTATTTAGTTCACATGTATTTGATTATAATAATTTATTTGAATTTTCCAACTATTATTATCTAATATTTTGTATATATTGGCTCGTATGTTAGTAAGTGAACTTCCCATTCTAATGCATAGGTTCTTGAGGATAATGAGATATCTTAGGAAAGAATACCTGGCATGCTACAAAGACCATATCATGGATTTTGCCAATAGGTTATAGATCATTTATGTACATTTATAGATTTCTTCAGAATAATGATAGTATGATATTGAGTGATCATGCATGACCTTGAGCTTGTAGAGATATATGAGATCCTTCCTCATGATATGATGTCATTGATGCATCATATTTTTGATGCCCTCAATGGACTATATAGTTTGAGGGATTGTTAGTTTTCTTCATATGATTTGTCTTATGAGGACGCTACTCCTTTGTCCCCTTCTCCTCCTCCACCTTCGACTTCTCCACCTCCACATCCACCTCCTTTGCCATCTCCTACCCCTCCTCTTCCTCCACATATTCCACATACTACACCACTTGTTACTCCACCTATTGCTTCACCTACACCACCAATTTGACTACTTACTACACCATCTACACCACTTACAACATCATCCACTAATCCACTTACTACTCCACCTAAAAACACAACTAGCTACCGATCCTATAGCCTCTATGGTCTCATTGGGTGATGTAGATGCTTCTTGAGATATATATAATATTGTAGTTGATTTCTTATCTATTATAGGTATTGATGCCTCTGGGTCCAGTGGTGAGCCTAGTAGTAGATATCAAGTATATTGATCATTGCATTGCATATTATTTGACATGTATAATTTACATATACATTGATTTTGATATTATCATTATGTATATTATGCATTTCCATATCATGTTGATGTTGATATTGTTAGAATTATAAAATGCATTATGCATATGTTAACGATTAACATTATTAATGATTTCTCTATTTTTAAATTAAATTTGAGATGCCTTACAATGTTTAACTCTAGATATACTAAATCCTTTAATTTGGATTGTGGTTGATTTTTTTTTTAATCATTCAATGTCATATGACGTTTAACTATTTTTCAAGGTGGATTCTTTGTTTTCCAAGAGGATATATGTTTATTAAACATGTTTACAAGCTTCATTAATTAAATGATTCAACCAATGATTTCACTTTGATTAATTCTTTAAATCAATTTTTTTATTAAATCATATATATGTTTTAAATTTATTCTTAAACAAATTTATTAAGCTTATTAATATTGATAAAGTTAAAATCATGATAATTAAATCTAACAAAATAATTATTCCTCCAATTTTATATAGCGATAATGTTTTTCATATTAAAACACAAAAACAATTCTAAATCAAATGGATTTAATTTTTCAATAAATGTGTCTCATTAAATATTCTATTAAATCATAAAAATAATTCTAAATATTTATATTAAATATAGAAAAGAGATAAAAAAAAATACCTTCAAATAAAGTGACCTAGATGATGATAAATATTATTATTAATCTTAAACAAACAGTGATAGTACACACACACACACACACACACACACACACATTTTAACTGGATTTGGAGCTTATATTATATAAAGAGTTACGTTGAGGAAAACAACGAAATCAAAAGAGTTTACAAAATTTTGGCTCACAACCTGTATTTACCCTACTACTATCATGCTAAAAAACATATATATCTTCCTATAAAACTTCCATATAGAATGACTACAATTCTTTTTAACAAATTGACCCAACAAAAAAATGATTTTATAGAACATTAGTTGTGAATTGATTCATAATCTGGAACCTCCTATGCTCAACTTTGGCATGGAGAGTTTTCTTCCACTTCCATTGGTATTGCACCATGACCCCCTTGTTCTTCATCTATATTTACAAGGTGTGAGACTGCTAACACTTAGTTGATGGATGCTGACTAAGTTTTCTTTGGAATAACTAAAAATATAAAGAATTGGCATCCCATTTCCATATCATCAATGTGCAGGGTGAGATTTACAATTGTCTGTTCCAATTCCCCCATTTTTTTCGATACCTATTGAAGGTTCATTCTATTAGTTTCATCAATTTATTCGTTTTGACATAGGATGCATTCAATTTCACTCCAAGTGGGATCCATTTTGAAACCAAGAAAACATCCAATATATCCAAACCCCACTTCGCAATTTAACCCACTACCAAAATTGGTTAATACAGGGGAAATCAAAAAATCAATACCAACTGTCCACAAACATACCACTGACCCACTTCCCATATTGAAATTAGTTCTTAAAATATAGCATTCATAATTGCAAAACCCATGAGCAGAATTGTTGCTAAAATAGGAAGAACTAGAGAGGAGAATACAAACTTCAAACTTAAGACTCATAATGACAGTACCCAACAAGAATCCATAACACCCAAACCAAAGATTACAATTAATCCCATTCATAGAGATGGAAGAACCAGAAACCAAAAAACAACCAGGACCACCAGGCCACAAACAACCAACTAACTCACTTCCAAAATTATAAATAGGTGCAAATATAAAGCATTCTGAATTGCCATACCCAAAATTATACCCACTGTCGAAGTTGATATAACCAATGAGGAAAATAAAGTCTTCAAGTTCAAGACATGAAATGATAGTATCCAAAGAGATGAAATGAAAGGAATTAAAAAAGGAAAACTTGGAGACAAGAGAAATCATGTTCAGATGATGACTGCTAACTAGAATTGAACTCAATTTTCCCAAAACCCACACACCTTTGCAACGAAAAATCCCATGACACACCACACCTGAATTCATTTATGCAGGATGGAATGAATCTCATGGTTGAAGCCAACTCCCAAGATAACCAATGCTTACACAAACCAAAATGAATGCTCTCATTAACTACAGAGCTACACAAGTGTACAAGTCACCTGATCACATGTCTATACAAGCTAGTGTGATGTTACTTGTCCTTCCAATTAAATGAACTTGACATGGGAATTAAGGTATAGGAAACCTCATTTTTGCTCCATTTATTAACATTTCACCTTCTTCTAAGATGTATCCAACCATTTCCCAATGATCCACTTCAATATTAAACTCACGCTTAATGTGGAAGACATTATAATTCTCAAACTCAACAAGAAGGGCTAGGGAGAAAGATATTACACCAATGAAGATGTTATTCCCAATGATATTTTGTTTGATAATAGCCCTTATCACTAACATAGAGTCACCTAGGATAGTTAGATTCCTGATTCCCATTGCTTTTGCAAATTTGATGCCTTCCCAAAGGGCATAGGCCTCAATAGTGTTGTTAGAGACATTGCCTAGGCCCTAAGCGTAATGAGCAACAATAATGATAAAAAATAGCATATCACATATTAAATCATGCAAATAATTCTTAATTAGAGTTGATTAATTTTTTAAATCAATTTGTTTGATTACATATTTTAGTATAACTCATGAAATAATTCTAAATTATCATATCAAATATAAAAAGAGATAAAAAAGACCTTCAACTAAATTGGCCTTGATGTGCAATAATAATTGTTAATATTTATTTTATAAATATTGATAACATATTTCATATTAAATCATCAAATCAATTCTAAATCAGATTTGATTAATTTTTAAAATCAATTTGTTTGGTTAATCTTCTATTAAATCATCAAAATAATTCTAAATTTTTATATTAAATATAAAGAGATAAAAATGAGCTTCAAATAAAGTGACCTTGATGACAATAGTTGTTAATATTAATTTTACAAAAAGAGATGACATGTAGATCTTACAATAAAAAACGATTCATATTTTAATAAAAATCTTTAAGTTCCATTTCTTTTTTCAAGATGATGGTTGTAAATGTTTGTTAGTTTTTCATATTCACCATCATAAAATTAAGAAAAAATGATTTTTGTATTAACTTGTTGGAATTATTGAAACTTGACAATAACTAATAATGCATAAATATACTTGTTAAACATGTTTTTGAAATTAGAACTAATTATACATGTATTTTGTATCATGATTTGGGTCAACCATTTCTCTAAATAACTATTATTTCATAACTATATAAAAATCCAACTAAAACTATGACAATAAGGAATACATACAGACTTGGAAAATTATATAAAACCATAATAAAATGACATATCCACAACATAAATGTTGAAATAAACATGTACATATCAATTTTGTTTTTCATCACCTTGATTATCTTTCTTGACATGATAACATTGTTCTTCTCAAAAGCATGTTTTGATCTCTCAAATCGTGTCTTAGTACAAACCACCAATCCCTATCCAACACATATTGGAAAAAAAACACTTAGTTGCAGTGCTTTGGGAAAACATAATGCTCTTTCTTTTTATTCCAAATTTAGAGTTAATACATATTCACGCATTATCACAATGTTCCTTTAAATAACTCTAGTTGAATGTATCCCACCACTTGCACCTAAAAATAACACTTTGGAAAGATGAGAAGCCTAATGGGGAAAAATTTAAGTATGTGATATTTATCCTAGAGTGTATAAAGGGAGACAAATATTCTACTTGGTGTCTATTGTAATATAGGTGAATATTTCAATTTTTCCATGGAAGAGTATATCAATGTTGCAAACAATTCATTGTTAAAAAATAATTTAAAGGTGGGATTTTCTAATTACTATTTTTACATTAGACAAATCTTTATTCTAACCATGTTTAGAAAACATTGACACTCTCTATTTTTTTATTGGTAAAATTATTTTTTTAATGAATTATAATTAAATTTGGTGTAAGGACAATGACCAATGGGTATATTTCATCAAGTCAATTGAGTTTACCCAGAGTGATTGTGGGATGGAGTGTTACCCTCCTCACCTAGGTTATATTCCCATAAGTCACATGTTGAGCTCATAATGAGTATATTATTTTCATGACTTTGAGTCATGTTGTTGACCTACTCTTATGCCTTGAAGAATCTAGGTTTACCTTGGGTACTGTTGGTCCTGAAATTTACTCTAGGCTCATAGAATAATGTCAGACATCCAAAATTTTAAGAGAATTGTTTTATATAGTGTTTTTCTACCTTCAGTTTTTAGATGAAATTTCAAATGAGTTTAATGATTAGAAAACACAAAGTCAATATTTATTTCTTTGAGTCTTTTATAGATATTGAGTATATGGAAAGTGGAATCGATTAACAAAAACTATAAAAATAAAGTAAGGTATCCAATACTTATAAATCTTACCTTATCCGGGGTGGAACAATTATGTAGGATGAATATTTTAAAGACAAATTTAAATGAGGAGATTCACAGATATACATGTCTTGTGTTACTCAAAGTATAAACACAGGAAAAATTGTAGCTTCACAAACTTTGGATTACATGGACCACAATAGATGTGTTACTAAGTTGTAGCCTTTCAATATTTAAGAGTCATATAATGAAGAAAATAAGATTTGTGAAATGACAATACACATAAAGTACATAACTCAAGGAAATGAAACATAGAATCCCCGTCTTCTCTTTCAAATTGGAATAAGAAGGTTCTCTTTTACATTCGGCTAGGAGAAGCCTGGAATAGATCTTTAATCTATTTATTTATACAAAAATTGTCTTAACCAAAAGTGGTTAGACATTCCACTTTCTCAGTTCTCAAAATAGAATAGAATCTAAACTAAAAGATATGACAAAGATTTTGAGCATCTGCTGAGATTTCTTTCGCTTGCTGGAATTTCCTTAACCTTCTATTTACTCATGGATGTACTTGGTTTTTTCTTCTCCTTGAATTGTGCATGTAGTTTCATTAATGAAATAATGAACTTGGAAGGTTTGACATTTTCATTTAATTCAAATAAGAAAGCCTTTTTATGCACCAATGGTAACTTTTCTTGAATTTTAACAATTGCTTGTTGTGTGATATGTTGTTGTAAACTTGGTTTCACCAGCAGGTCATTTACTATTCGTAAATCAACATGATTTACCTGTAGTATATCATTTTGTACATTCTCTCTATTTTTCTTCAGATTCTCTTTTCTCTTTTCGATCTCAATTTTTCCAAGTTTATCATTAATACTACTGACATCATTCTCCGCCATTTCCAAATCTACAGCTAAAAGAGTATTAAGACAAGCCTCTTTTTCCTCTCTGGCTAGCCTTTTACTTTCTTCAAGATTATTCTACCAGACCTTTAAAGCCATTTCTCCTTTTATCTGCTCAAATTGTGAAAAAGGAGCAGTTACAGGTTCATTGAGATTTTGCCTTCATACTATAAATTCTTGGAAATTGGATCTGGTTGTAAAAACATCCCTCTCCTTTTCATAAAAAATTCTCAAATAATTATTGGTTACTTGATATTGTCTTTGAATAATATCCATACTTTCATACAGATCCTACTGGGAAATTTGCAATTTATCATTCACCTCTTATGCTTGTTTCTTCAAGGCAGAAATTTCCATTCATGTGCTCTCGAATGAAGTTATTCGAGTATGCAATTTCTCTATTAATATATCTCACTGGGAGAGCATGTTATTACTTAAGTGTTGATTTTGAACACTTAATTTCAATTGATCTTCTAATTGGTTAATCTGTTGTGCAAAACCTTGTATGATTTTATCCATATCAAAATTGATTCTTTATCTAGTAGTCACTTCCATATGTTTCATATCATTGTGAAATTGTTCAAGAAAAATATTCTTTTGGTCCATTTTCTTTCTTAAATTATCCACTGACCACAAGTTGGCAGTTGCAAAGGTTCTCAATGATTCTGCAACATCTTTAGCGAATTCAGGGTCACTCTGTCCCTGTCTATCATATATCATTTTATGTTTTTTGGTAATTCATCCCTCCTTCTATCGAGATTCACTTCATATGATAGCCTTCCTTTTCTTGTTGAAAAATAAATCTAATGAATGCATATCTTCAGGTTCAATTGGTTTCAGGTAATCTATATTGATAACCTCTGAACAAGGTAAATAAAAAATTATTTCCAAGGGAGTCAAAGATGGTATAGGAGAAATAAGTGCAATAGATATTCCTTGATTTATAGTATATTTCACTGGAGTTTCAGTTTTTTATAGTGATAGAGGAAAATTGTTTCCATGCTTCATAAAAGATTCAAATGATGTTAATAATTCCTTATCAATTTTACCTGGTATGGATATTCATGTGATTTTTTCATCCTTGGACAATGATTCTGATATCTTTTCCACTTCTCTAGTTTTTTCTTTGGGCAAGTTATGTTGGTTGATCTCTGATGATTCTGCCACCTGTGATGTTAGACTAAGTATTTGTTCTTCCTGCAAGATTTTGGGTAGATTGTTCCTTCTTTGCTTTTGAAAGTTGAGGAAGCCTCACTGTTTTTCTTGAGGTAGACTTTGAAATCATAGGGTGAATCTTCATGGATGTATCTCTTCATATTGAATTGAGCTAAATGATTTTCAACCAACCATTGTGGATCATTCCTTTTGTATTCAATGTCAACCAATTTAATATATTCTAAGGTTGAAGCCTCCACCTTAGCATGTCTAAAATTAGATAATGAAAATATGTCAAACTGTATGGGAAAGGTTGGCCAAACTCTTTTTTATGCCTCCTTCAGATCTTTGGTAATTCCTCTTGAAACTGTTTGATATGCTAGTTCTCTGCAAACAAACTTGTCAAGTAAGAACCTGGGAAGAGCATGTGGAGATGTAAAGAAACCAAACACTCTGATGTAAGAGAATCTTTCCTCAATGTACCAATCTGCAATGGCACCTAAATTCCCAATAATTTCTTCTGGAATTATGGGAGGAGGCTGAACATAGATAAATTTATGAATTGGAATAACCATGTTATGACAAATTTCATAAAATGAATCCTTTGAATTTTCCTCCCATAATTTAGAATGATAAAATGTATGGGCTCGGTAACAGTCAAAGTCTAGCTCCAATTCATAACAAGAAATGGGGTCCTGAAACAAATTGCATCGATAATATATGCATACATGTAGAAAGGAGCATGTTCTCCTTTATATTTCTAAGTTTTTTAATCCCCGATTTGCTTGGATAAGTTATCAGATAACATTTTTCCCCATTCAAAAGTATATCTCTCAACAACTTCATGGACTATCGGAACCCATTCTATGGTAAAGTGCACATGATTTTTCTTTCCAAAAATTCTATAAAGAATCATGGACATGTACAAAATTTGGGCATCACAAGTGGTTGTAGAATATATACCCTGGCTATCAGTTTTGAATTTATTTTGATTTCCCCACCAGGATTTTACTATAGCATGAAAAATTCTGCCATATTTTGTTCATTCCTCATCCTCAAACTTCATTATAAATTATGCATTGTAAGTATATTTTGGGTTAGGGGTTAATTTTTACATTACTTGAATGTCCACGGGTCAAAAGGAGCCAACAATGGTCTTTTGGTGAATGTAGATGGTTCTAGTTGGGATATACACATGTTGTAGTACCTATCTTATCATATTAGTATATGGCATTAATTTCAGCTGAGATGAAACTCTGTGAAGTTCTAACTTAGCCACCTGAACTAACTTGGCTGAAAATGACTCATCTCCTTCTTCAGTTGAATCATTGGAACAGAGAGAAATTTCCTACTCGAAAATTTCATAAACCTGCCTCCATGATTTAATGACATATATCAGTTGAGCAGTAGTATTTGAAAGTATGTCTTCATTTAGGTTTGATTCCTAAATAAAATAATCTTGCTTCCTTCCTACTTTACGTGGTGCCATGATTCCTAAATGTTGATGTTAACCCTCCTGTGAGACGAAAAAAGTCTGTGAGTTCAAAATGTTGAATGCGAAGGTTCTGGATGCTAATGGAAAAATGAATTGAAGTTCAAAATGGATTTATTTACAAAAATGTTAATGAGTAGTTATCCTCTCATTAATCTACTGATAGAGTAATAATACCAAATTCTATCAAATTTATTATCTGACGGTCGCAAAAAATTTCGCAATCTTTTACCCTAGCCAGCTGGATACATTTTCAATGATTATAATTAAGATAAAGTACTTTGGTAGTTTAACATTCAAGAGTTTTAAATGTAGAATAATGGATATATCCCAAAGGACGAATTCATGAAGCAATTAGTCAACTCTTAATTATTATTTCATTTTAATTGATCACAGCTTAAGGTCACTTTAATTTTAAGTACTCCAGGATTCCAGAACTCTGGAGATCCGGGGCTTCATGAGGTTGTATTTGCGGTGAATAGAGTTTCCCTGAAGTCCAAATTTGTGGAGAAATTACCTATCGTTAATCACACATACTTAAACCTGCTTATCCCATTAATCTTTAGTGATTTATCATTACAATTATTCGGGTGCTTCAACGCTCCTTTGAATTTGTTCTTGATTGATCTCCCGAAGGACAATCTCCTGGAGTGATGTGGTAGTGATGACGTCACTATTGATGATGTGTCATAAAAAGTGAGTGACACGTGTCACCTAAAATCATGTGAATGATATAAATAAGGTTCCCAAAAAAGAGTGCCACCTGTCAGTATAAATAAATATTGACAAGTGGCCTATGAATCATCAATATATCTATTTTTAAATATTTTCATGGGAAGATGTCTCTGGGACTCCGGAGCTTCGTGAATTCGGGGTTTTTTAGATATTTAAATGCTTTGAGCTTGAACTCCCAAATCGTGAAGTCCCAAAGTGAACTTTGTACTTCTCTTTTTCTTAAGCCTTACACAATTCTAGAACTCTGAAATCATGAGAGTCATTGATCCAGATGACTGTTAATTTTTAATAGGTGGTATTTGATGTGCACTTTCAAGATATAATATAAATATTTTTTATTCTAAAAAATATGATATTCCTAAGTTTTTGTTTAAATTTATTTTGAAAGATCAATAACAAAAAGACTTCAAAATTTGATTTTTAGTTGAAAATTTCTAAAGTGTTCTAACATAGGCTTCATCTGGGGATTGTGGCTCCATGTGAGGCATGAAAGAATAGTAAACCAGGTGCCTTTATTGGGTAAATGGAGTCATTATTGCATTCATTTATTGATTTTGAAATGTTTTCTTTCTTTATTTGAAATTTTATCGTATATAGAAAAGATGAACATAACCTTATCTAAAAAATATGAAAGTGCACTTGGTGATTGATTTCAAGTCAGGCTAATAAGTGTTTTCTTTCCTTAAAATTGATTTCAAGTCAGGCTAATAAGTGTTTTCTTTCCTTAAAATTGATTTCAGAATTGTTTAGGATAAGCAAAGTAATTTTAACAAAAATATCAAATTTTAACCGACTATATTCGCTCTTCAAGGTTGTAAGGATGTAAAATATGTTTATTTAGGGAATCCCAGTAGGTTTAGGATATAAATATTATTGAAAAAAGAACTAGATAACAGAGTATATTATATAGATGTGTAAGACAACCTTAAAAATATCATAGATATTGCTTCACTTCCAGTGGGCCTATTCAGTACCTCGGTGACGTTATCTATATCTCCCTTAATTGAATTTCCTTTGACCACTTCAAAAACAAGATTTCATTTAACTGAGATGAGGGAAATCAATCTATGAATTTCCTTCCATCATCTCTATTGGGACAAGATTGGGGAAATAAATTTATGAATTTCCTTTCACCATCTATCTTTGATTTTATTACTTTGAAGTGGGGGAAATCAATTTGTATGTAAGATACAAGGGATGACATATGTTTAAGATCTGATGGAAAAAAAAGGTCTATCTATAGTTTTAAGAATACTCTGAGATTAGTTTTCTTTCAATTCTAAGTATACCTTTGCCTATAGTTAAATTTTGGGAAAAAATATTTATTTTAGGGATAAACCTTGAGAAAACTATTTAGTTGAAATCTGATATTAGAGATAAACTTACTAGGATTAGCCTAGACATACTTTTTCAATTAAAACTAGAGAAACATAAAAAAATTCGCTCACCTATTTTGAAGATACGCTTCTAAGTTTTTAGTGTTAAGCTAAGTTTTATCATTTCTACAAGGATTAATATACTGTTTTTTGTTTTCTAGTTTGTCCTTGACCTATGGGACTAGCCTGTGGTTGAGAAACCGTGACTCAGGGGCATCTAAGCTGTCAAAATCACCCAGGGATCGCACCCAGCCTGAGCCACACCAACCCTTAACATGGCTGGATTTTTTGTCCCCACAGGTTTCGACCCAATGACTTTAACATCAAGGAGTTCCTTAACAACACACTCCATCACCGACTATCCTACACCTCAGGGACCTACAAGGATTAATATGATGATAAATAAGAAAGAATATTATTCGTAGAAATAACTAGAGAGAGAGAGAGAGGGAGAGAGAGAGAGAGAGAATTATATCAAAAGTTTGAAACATCTCAATCTGAAAAAAATAATTTCACACGAGTTTCTGTGTCCAGAAAAGACTCTTGATTTTCTCTGTCTGGTAGTCATATTCTAAATGTTTTGATTCTTTTTATAATTATTGAGTTATTTTCGTACCGGAGATGATCTTATACCCAATAAAAATGATGTTTCAAATCGTCTTTTCCCCGCTTATCCAATCTTTTCATTAGATAATGAAGTTATCTTTAATTCATGGGAAAATATCCCTCATATCTATTATAATCAGGCTTTTCATTTTTATTAAGAAATAAGAGATAAGAGGAGACGTTACTTGATTTCCTTTGAAGTTTTGAAAAAGGGATTGTATTTATTGATCACTTGATTCCAGAGAGTCCAAAGAAGGGAAAATATGAGTGATGAATGTGATGACTGTGAATGTGTTGATTGTGTGATCTTTACTCTCCAGGAAAAAGTTCAGGAGCAGTGAAAAAAGATTCAAGAGATCCAAAATTTGAATTTTCATCTTCATCAACAGAGTCAATCTCAGGAACTGCGACATTGAGAGGAAATGGCAACTGTAACAAGAGTTGTGAGTCAAAACATAGTTCTCATCTTCGACAGTTGAGAAGTTTGCATAGATGACAATCACCAATGAACATTCCTGCAGAATCAGATGAGTCTCGAGTTTCTACAACATCATCTCCTTTTCTTGAAGCGCGTTCACCTCCAACAGATCGTTAGAATGTTAAAGAACCTCGATCATTGGCCCTTCAATAAAAAGTGTAATTTCAATAGCTAGACAATTTTGTGGAAGTAAATGAAGAAAAACATAAGGAAAATGTATTTCATATCAGTAGTCATTAGTAGTCTTCCATATATACCTTGTTTTTGTTTTTTGAAATTGTGAAATTTTGATAAGGCTAAACAGAGAGATATGTAGTCATATGTACAACATACCAAAATTTGAACATATAATTTATGAACTTTAGTATTCAAATAGTGTTATTATGTTTTGACAGTCTTATGCTCTAAAATTTTCATCTATTTTTGTCAAGAGGGGTATTGTTTTATTAACTATTGAATGAATTTTATTTTTGAAAAGTAAAAGGTTATTTATCTTTTGTAGAAAAAATATATTTTTTTTTTCTTGAATGAAATTGAAACCATTATTTTATTGAGAATATTTACATAAATTTATCATTAAAAAATACTTAAATAACTTCTGAAAAAGAAAACGAAATAAAAATAATTTCCAATGTAAATCCAATCCAATCTGGTATATACAATGGAAACTAAAAAGTGAACTACTGCATAAAAAAATTTAAAAACGTCCCATTGATAGGGGCCTCAAGAGTTTCTCCATTTAAATTTTCAAGAGAGGATGAATTTCTCCCTTCGGCTACTGCAATTTTGAAAGGACCAAACCATAGATGTGTTGATTAAGGTTGATTGTCATTGATGTCAACCCTTTAAGAAAGCCCGGTAGCACAAAGGTTTGGGTAATGGACCCAAGTTTGTTTGATGTAAATATGACTATTTATTGTCTTGTCATGGTTGATAATAAGTAGAAATGGATGAACTCCAAAGTCCCCTTCGAGAAAAGACCTCACGGGAAGATGCTTTGCGGATTGAGTTATCCTAGAAGTATGGTTAGAGAACCCATGCTTATTTGTGGAATAATGAGATGAAGTTTAGTGAGTTTATCTTTGAAACTATCCTATATGGATAATGTTTATCATTCCATTTCCAGTGGTATGTGGAACATCACATAACTCCTCATGGTTAGAGAGTTATGGCCATGAGAAGTTGGAGAACCCAGGTTTGGGTAATGGACCCAATTTTTTTTTATGGATAATAGTATGATTTTTGATATATTTTCAGGTAATACTATTCTATATGGATGGTACATTTCATTCCATTTCTGGTGGTATGTGGAACGTCACATAACTCCTCACAGTTTGAGATTTATGGCCTTACGAAGTTGGAGGACCCTCTTATGTCATCTAGAAGCCCCAAAAGGTCAAAGTAGTCAAAGTGGTTTAAGAGATTTTAGAAGGTAAATAATAAAGTGAAGTGATGAGTGTACTATAATTAAAAGTGAATACAAAATAAATTATTTAAATAATAAATTTAATGGAGAAGTTAGAAGTGGGTTAACCCTAAAATAAGGAAAGTGGGCAAAGTGACCTAGAAGATGTTTTTAAGGAAGCTACTTGGAAAGTATAAATAAGAGGCAAGGCTCTATAATTTTAAAAAAAATTGAGCATATTGAATATCTATAGGTTTCTGAGGTAACCAAAGGATATCTAAGCCGAATTTTTGAGGGAAAGTGAAGAAAAGAAGGCCAAAATTCAAGGAAGGATAAATTCTTTTGATGATGCATTCTAAGGTATGTTATTTACAGGTCATCTCACCATTTTCACAATAACGTTTTTTTTTAGAATGATTCATACTGTTAAATTTCTATGCCATTGATTAAACATATCCAAGTATCTGTGGTAAAAAATTCAGCATGTGTTTCATTGTATTTTTGGATTTACACTCCATGGAGAATAGGGTTTGTGGCTAGTCCTGAAACTAGTCTAAAACATGTGTTTCAGTAAAAACGTCATAACTTCTTCATAATAGATCAAAAATTAGTAAGACCAAATTTTTTGGTTATATTAAATTCTTTAGTATGTTGTGTAACATTTTCATATCTATTCAACAAATATTTTGTGCGGGGACCGCTCTACAAGGTCTCTCTCTAGAATAAGCCAGAATTCAGCAAGGTATGACATTTTTGCTATAACTCCTTTTATGAGAGGTTAAAAGTAGTTACACATGGAGGAAATTCATAACACACAATGAAGAACATTTTTTATCAGTTTCATATATTTATTCATTACAAGTACAAAGTTATGATTATTTCAAGTTAGGGTTGTTGACTAATCCAAAATTAGTCATGTGAGACTAAAGAAAAGTTTGATGAAAATGTTAGCCTCTTGTTGATTAAAGTTAAGGAAGGTTTGCAGGTGTGTGATAATATACATCGGGTCTATTACAGATTTATAAATCATATTTGGATGAATAAATTGATGAGGGCTTTTGGTTGAGGTACAAGTTGGGTACATGGTTGAGATAAGTAGTTGATGAGTTGGCACGTACATGAGGTGTATAGTTGACGATGTTGGTACATATTGATGAGTCATAGTTGATGATTAGTTGACACATGATTGGTACATACTTGGTACATGGTTGGTTGCACTTGTTTATGGTACAGGTTTATTACATGTTGTTTGGTACAGCTTGGTGCATGCTTGATGCACTTGTTTATGGTACAGGTTGGTGCATGCTTGATGTACTTGTTTATGGTACAAATTAATTACAGGTTGAGGTGTAGGTTGATGCATGGTTCAATTTTATTGGTATAGGTTTACAACGATATATCTCACAGTGATAGTGTGATAGTGGTTTCATCATTCTACTTCTACTTCAGGGCGGTTGGACGGGGCAAGGATAGGTGGTTGTAGCCACATTCCGGTTGTAGTTGAAGAACATAGGGGGTTGTAGCCTCCTTATGGTTGTAGCCAGAGAATTGGGGAGTTGGAGCTTCCCTCAGGTCGTAGCCTAAGAAACTAGGGGGTTGGAGCCTCCTTCCAGTTGCAGCTGGAAAACAAAGGAAGTTGGTTCTTCCAATGAATGTAATTATTCAAGACATATAAGAAAAATCATTATGTGGTTTTCTCCTGATTTGGGTTTCCACATAAAACACTGGTGTACTTTTTATGTGTGTGATTGTTCATTTCTTATTGTTCATTATTGGATAATAATTCTACATTGATATAACACTTGGATTATGTGAAGAAAAAGGATTATAATTACGCTATTACTGATTCACCCCCTCTCAATAATCCAACAATTGGTATCCAAGTAGGTTCCTTTAGAAATCAATTTAACCACTGAAACGTAGATCGTGGAGAGTAACAACTTGTATAAAAATGGAATACCATTGTTTGATGGACAGAAGTATGTTTTTTGGAGCATAAGGATAAAGACATATATACAGGCACAAGGATTTCAAGTTTGGAAATCAATTGTAGATGGATACACAACACCAGCAGTTCCACCAACAAATGACAAAGCAGTGAAACTGCATGGAATCTTCATAGCATATGAAATGAGAACTGAACAGGAAAATCTAGATGTAAAAGAAGCAGCCTTCAAAGAATCCAAAAAATCAAAGAAAAAAAAAAGGAAACAAGAAGAATATACCAACAACAATGACATCTCAGAAGATGATGAAGAAGTGGCCAACTTCGTCAAAAGACTGAACAAGGGAACCAATGGCAAGAATAGAGGTAAGCTTCCTTTGATTTTTTTTAATTGTGATGGTATTGGTCATTTTGCCAACAAATGTCCTCATAATAAAAAGAGAAATGATGAAGGTTACTCAAAAGGAAAACACACATATAAAGGCAAAAGAACTACAAATAAAGTTTTCAAGAAAATCTTGTGCACCAAAGAAGACATCTCATTATCAGATGAAGATGAAGTAAGTGTCAGTGAGACAGGAAAAGTTCTATTCATGGTAGTAAAAGACTCTGACAAAGAAGACTCTGGAGAAGAATATGAAGAAGTCAAAGAAGAATATGAAGGAGTCGAAGAAGAAATTGAAGAGGCAGAAGTTGACTATCGAGAAGAATTAATGTGTGCCATAAAAGTTATCAGAAGAGAAAAGAATAAAAAACAAGAAACTACAAGCAGAACTAAACAAGAAAAAGGACACTCAAGAACTAAAACAAATGATCACAAAATTGAGGGTTCAAATAGAAGAATATAAAAGAATTGAAGAAGCACTCAAAGAAAAGCTAGAAGAAAAGGACAAGATCATTGGAAACTTGGAAGCAGATATTATCACACTAAGAAAGGATATTTAAAACAAAAATATGCAGAATAGTTCAAAATTTCTGGATGACATTATCAACAGTCAAAAATCTCATCTTGACAAGACCAGACTTGGATACAATCAGACAAAAAAGGGATCAAGCTCCAAAAAAATAGAGCAAGAAACATATCCAAAAGGCTATGCAGAAACAATCAAAGGGGATAGAAGGATATACAAGGAATATTACAGGGATACTCCTCCACCATGAAGAGTCATATTTCATAATCAACAACCAACAGATAGGACTCAATAAGAAGAAGGATTCATAAGAGCACCTCCTTTCAGAATAACCTCAACTCCCAGGTATCAAACTATATTTTTGGTTTATGTTATGCATGTGATAATTTTGGATATAAAGTTGTGAATTGAAAAGCTAACAACAGGAACAATAACAACTTTGAGATTCATACACAAAGGGGTTATTCAAGAAGACCTAGTGAAACACAGAGAAGAAGTTACAACAGGTTTGAATCTTTGAGCATTGAAGTGGAATGTTACAAATGTAACAATTTTGGGCATGTGGCCAAAGATTGTAGAATGACATTCCCTCCTAAAGAACCTCAATAGAATAACAACAGTCACAAATAGGAACCTCAGAAAATGACATGGATAAGAAAGCAAGATCAGTATAGCAATGAAGAATGGACACTCGCTCTACAAGCTAAGTAGAAGAAACATGGTTGGTATGTTGACAATGGGTGTTCAAAACACATGATAGGTGATAGGGACAAGTTTCTTACATTACGAAAGGAAAGAGATGGATCAGTCTCCTTCGGAAATGATGATTCATCCAAAATCATTGGAAAAGGCACAGTCTGAATTGGGAACAAGAATGGAAAGGCATAAAATGTTCTACTAGTTGAATATATGAAACATAATCTTCTAAGTGTGAGTCAAATGTGTGACCAAGGTCATAAAGTTACTTTCGATTCACAAAAGTGTGAGATAAGAAAAGAAGGTTCATGGAAATTGATTTCTACAGCTACAAGAACTTCAAGCAACATATATGTGTTAAGTGAAATTGGAATGAAAAATGTTGTCTAGGAAAAGAAGATGAAAGTTGGCTATGGCGCATAAGAATGGGTCACATGCATTTTTATAACCTTGTCAAAATCAACAAAAGAGAAGCAGTCATAGAAATGCCCCGGATCACAAAACCAACCAACACTTTATGCAAGCATTGTCAACAAGGAAAGAAAACAAAGACCAGGTTCAAATCAAAGGAATATTCAATGACAAGACCACTAGTAATTGTGAATATTGATCTAGTTGGACCAACTACAACAAAGGGCTTAAAAGGTGAGAGATATTTTATGTTATTAGTTGATGATTATACAAGAATGACTGTAGTTTGTTTTCTCAAGAATAATTCAGAAGCTTTTGAAAACTTCAAGATCTACAAGGAAATGGTTGAAAATGAGATGGATTCAAGAATCAAATGCTTGATATCCGGTAATGGAGGAGAATTCACTTCAAAGGAATTTATGGACTACTGCAGAAATAATGGAATAAAAAGGAAATTCTCCATTGAAACAATGGAGTTGTTGAAACAAAGAACATGATAGTACAAGAAATGGATCTAACAATGCTAATGGATTCAAAATTGACAGATATTTTTTTGACACAGGAAGTGCATACATCAGTTCACATTCAAAACAGAGTAATTCTCAGAAACAACACCGAAAAAACTCCTTACGAGCTATAGAAAGGAAGACCAACAAATGTGAATCACTTTAGAGTTTTTGGAAGCAAATGCTATATCAAAAGAGAAAATGGAAGAATGGGAAAGTTTGACTCTCGTGTGGAAAAAGGAGTACTTGTTGGTTACTCAAGCACAAGGAAATCATACAAGTGTTACAATTTAAGATTAAACAAAGTTGTGGAAAGAATCAATGTGACAATTGATGAAACAGGAAGACCAGAATCAAAGGAAGAATAAAATGAATCAATGAAATAGTCCTTAGAAGAAGAAGTAGAAGATGAAAAAAAGTAGAAGACAAAGATGAAGAGAATCTGATAGAAGTAGAAGAGGAAGTTCAGCAAGTGCCTCCAAAGACACCCAGTAGACAAGTACCGAAGAATCATCCTTCAAAGCAGATTATCGGAAACAAATATGCAGGAGTTGAGACTAGAAGAAAAATCTGTTCACCAAAACAAACAAGGATGAATTTTGGAAAAAGGCCATGTATGAAGAATTAGATCAAATAGAGAAAAATGACACTTGGGAACTAGTTCCAAGACCAAAGAATAAAAATGTGATCGACACAAAGTGGGTCTTCAGGAATAAATTGAATGAAGATGGACAGGTTACAAGGAACAAAGATAGATTGATATGTAAAGGATATGCACAGGTTGAAGGAATCGACTTTGAAGAGACATTTTCCCCAGTTGCCCAAATGGAAGCAATCCGTCTACTTTTGTCTTATGCATGCTCCAAAAATATTAAAATGTATCAAATGGACGTAAAATCATCTTTTATGAATGGGGAACTTGAAGAAGAATTATACATCGAACAACCAGAAGGATTTCAGTTGTCAGAGAATGCAAATTTTGTGTGTAAATTAAAGAAGGCCCTGTTTGGTCTAAAACAGGATCCTAGAGCATGGTAATCTATATTGGATAAGTCTTTGTAGCAGGCAGGTTTCAGAGAAGGAAGTCCAGACAACAACCTCTACATTAAGGTAAGTCAAGGTAATATTTTATTAGTTGAAGTTTATGTTGATGATATTATTTTTGGTAGTGATGATGACAAGTTAAGACGGAAATTTGCAAAAGATATGCAAAATGAATTTTAAATGTTGTTACTTGGAGAACTATCCTTCTTTTTGGGACTTTAGATACGTTAAAGAAACCAAAAAAATTTTATTTCTCAAACCAAGTATATCAGAGAAATGATAAAGAGGTTCAGAATGGAAGATTGCAAACCAATTATCACTCCTATGAAAACCAGTTGCAAGTTGAGCAAAGATGATGATTCGAAGTCTACATATCAGAGGAAATACAGGTCAATGATTGGCATCTTACTATATGTGATAGCATCCAGACCAGATGTAATGCAGGCAGTTGGACAGGTGGCATGATTTCAAGAAACACCAAAGGAATCACATGAATTAGCAGTGAAGAGAATTTTCGGATATATCAAAGGAACAGAAGAGTTTGGATTATGGTATCTAAAAGAAAAGGATCTATATCTTATTACCTACACAGATGTAGATTGGGCAAGTTGTATTGATGACCGATGAAGCACTAGTGGAGCAACGTTCTACTTGGGTGAGTGTTTAGTATCATGGATAATCAAGAAACAATCATCAGTATCTCTATCTATAGTCAAGGAAGAGTATATTGCAGCAGCAACATGTTGTACATAGGTTCTTTGGATGAAACAAACTTTGACAAATATATAGGTTGTGTATGATGAGCCCATTCCAATATATTGTGATAATACAAGTGCCATCAGTATCTCAAAGAACCTGATGATGCACTCCAATACAAAGCACATTCCAATCAAGTATCACTTTCTACGGGAACAAGTTGCAGAAAAAAACATCAAAGTTGAGTATGTGGGCACAAAATAACAAGTGGTAGACATATTGGCAAAACCACTTCCATGAGAAGCCTTTGAGTATATTCACCAAAGACTCGGAGTTATTTCTACTCAGAAATGAATTTTTTTGAATGCTTATCTTATATGACTTAGATGTACACGAGGAAGCACCATAAAGAGGACAATTCAGTCAAGGGGATCAACCTCAAATGGAAATATACCTTTTTCATTGATGACAAAGAGGGAGAGATTCATCATATGCAGAGGAAAGAGGCATGGTTCCAGGGGGAGAAATGGTCACAGAGATGTAGAGGACAGAGGCATGGTTCCAGGGGGAGAGATGGTCACAGAGATGCAGAAGCAAGAGGCATGTTTCCAAGGGGAGCATGAGTGATATGACTTTAGTATTGCATGACATAATTTCAGTTTTGCATCAAAGTGTTTCCATCAATGGCAAAGTGGGAGATTGTTGATTAAGGTTAATTGTCATTGATGTCAACCCTTGAAGAAATCCCAGTAGCACAAGGGTTTGGGTAATGGACCCGAGTTCGCTTGATGTAAATATGACTCATTATTTTCTTGTCATGATTTATAATAAGTATAAATGGATGAACTCCAAAGTGGTCCCCTTATGGTGAAATCCCTCATGGGAAGACGCTTTGTAGATTGAGTTATCCTAGAAGTATGGTTAGAGAACCCATGCTTATTTGTTGACTAATGAGATGAAGATCAGTGAATTTATCATTGAAACTATCATATATGGATAGTGCTTTTCATGCCATTTCCAGTGGTATGTGGAACGTCACATAACTCCTCACAGTTAGAGAGTTATGGTCATGAGAAGTTGGAGAACCCATGTTTGGGTAATGGACCCAAGTTTGTTTGATGGATAATGGGACGAGTTTTGATCTATTTTTAGGTAATACTATTCTATATGGATGTTACATGTCATTCCATTTATGGTGGTATGTGGAAGGTCACATAACTCCTCACGGTTTGAGAGTTATGGCCCTACGAAGTTGGAGGACCCTCTTATGTCATCTAGAAGCCCCAAAAGGTTAAAGTAGTCAAAGTGGTTTAAGAGTTTTTAGAAGGTAAATAATATAGTGAAGTGATGAGTGTACTATAATTCAAATTGAATACAAAATAAATTATTTAAATAATAAATTTAATGGAGAAATTAGAACTGGGTTAACCCTAAAATAAGGAAAGTGGGCAAAGTGACCTAGAAGATGTTTTTAAGGAAGCTACTTGGAGAGTATAAATAAGAGGCAAGGCTCTCTCATTTTAGAAACACTTGAGAATATTGAATACCTATAGGTGTCTAAGGTAACCCAAGGATATCTAATACCAATATTTTAGGGAAGGTGAAGAAAGGACTGTCGAAATTCAAGGAAGGATAAATTCTTCTGATGATGCTTTCTAAGGTATGTCGTTTACATGTCATCTCACCATTTTCGCAATAAAGTTTTTTTTAGAATGATTCAGACCATGAAATTTATATTCCATTGATTAAACATATCCAAGTATCTTTGGTAAAAAATTAATCTTGTGAGTCGTTGTATTTTTGGATTTACACTCCGTGGAAAACAAGGTTTGTGGCTAGTCTTGAAACTAGTCTAAAACAAGTGTTTCGGGTAAAAACGTTATACCTTCTTCATAACAGATCCAAATTCAGTAAGACAAAATGTGTTGGTTAGAGTACACTCTGTAGTATGTTGTGTAATAGTTTCATATCTATTCAAGAAATATTCTGTGTGGGGCACGCTCTACAAGGTCTCTCTCTAGAATAAGTCAGAATTCAACAAGGTATGTCATTTTTGCTATAACTCCTTTTATGAGAGATTCCAAGTAGAGACACCTGGAGGAATTGCATAAAACACATTGAAGAACATTTTTATCAGTTTTAGATCTTTATTCATTACAGGTACAAAGTTATGATTATTTCAGGTTAGGGTTATTGACTAATCCAAAACTAGTCATGTGAGACTAAAGAAAAGTTTGAAGAAAATGCTAGTCTCTTGTTGATTAAAGTTAAGGAAGGTTCGCAGGTGTGTGATCATATACACTAGTTCTATTACAGAGTTACAAATCATATTTGGATGATGAAATTGATGAGGGATTTTGGTTGAGCTACAAGTTGGGTACATGATTGAGACAAGTAGTTGATGAGTTGGCACATACATGAGGTGTATAGTTGATGATGTTGGTACATATTGATGAGTAGTTGACACATGATTGGTACATACTTGGTACATGGTTGGTTGAACTTTTTTATGGTACAAGTTGATTACAGGTTGTTTGGTACATTTTGTTGCATGGTTGATACACTTGTTTATGGTATAGGTTGGTGCATGGTTGATGCACTTGTTTATGGTACAGGTTGATTACAGGTTGAGGTACAGGTTGATGCATGTTTGATGCATGGTTCAGGTTTATTGGTACAGGTTTACAATGGTATATCTCACAGTGATAGTGTGATAGTGGTTCTATCATTCTACTTCTACTTCAGGGCGGTTGGACGGGGCAAGCACAGGTGGTTGTAGCCACCTTCTGGTTGTATCCGAAGAGCATAGGGGGTTGTAGCCTCCTTTTGGTCATAGCCAAAGAATTGGGGAGTTGGATATTCCCTCAAGTTGTAGCCTGAGAAACTAGGGGGTTGGAGTCTCCTTCTAGTTGCAGTTGGAAAACAAAGGAAGTTAGTGCTTCCAATGAATGTAATTTTTCAAGCCATTTAAGAAAAAATATTCTATGGTTTTCTCTCAATTTGGGTTTCCACGTAAAAAAATAGTGTACTTTGTATGTGTGTGATTGTTCATTTCTTATTGCTCATTATTGGATAATAATTCTACATTGATATAACACTTGGATTATGTGAAAAAAAAGGATTATAATTATGCTATTATTGATTCACCCCCCCCTCTCAGTAATCCAACAAGATGGTCAAATTTTCCATGTTTCCCAATGTCTTCTTTTCTAGCCTCCCACTTCAAGACTAAATCTCCAGGAAGAAAATCTTTGTCTTTAGATTTCTTATAAAAAATGGATTTCATATTGTCTTGGTATTTCTGGATCTTATCATTCACTTATTTTCTATTCTGTTGGACTTCAATTATTTGATTTATTATTCTTGTCAGATCATTTGGTTCTTCATTCGCATCCTGCTAGAGTTTCATCACAGGAAGATAAAGATTAATTAGAAGAATAACATTTGTTCCATAAACTAATTGGAAAAGAGATATACCTACATATTTCTTGGTGCCGATTTTGTTTACCCATAGAGCATATTTTAAATGTATATGCCAAGCTTTCTTATTTTCTATCAAAAATTTATTAATTATCGTCATTAAACTTTTATTAGATGACTCTACCAACCAATTTCCTTGAGGATAATAAGATGTGGAATGACCCAAAATGATATTATATATGTTGGTCACTATAATTGCTTAATTAATTTCAAACAACCAAGTGAAACATAAATTATCAACCCAGGGAAGTCTTTTGTTTCAAAGATAGCTGCGCACTATATATGCTCAATTCCAAAAGCACTTAGTGTTGTAGTA